>JAGFNK010000522.1:0-36468 GCA_025769875.1 Russula earlei | reverse complement strand
GGGGACTTAATGAGGAATGCATATGACTATTAACCAGCAAGACAATGGTGCCAGGGTTGACTCCAGTTATATCTCACATAATATTCCATTGCAGAGGATTGATCCCAAGACCCTTGATACTGAAGCCAGCTACATACTTTGGTAGAAAGGGGACCAAACAATATGCATTATATACTTACAAGACAACGGTGCCAAGTTTGGCTCCAAGTCGCCTTGTAAGATGGCCTACTGCCAAGATTGAACCCAGGACCTCTAACTGACTAGACCAAGTGCTCATGGCCACTGAGCTACTCAGCGGTTTACTACTGTAAAGTGGTTCAACCCTTATAACCACTTAACACATGAAATGAAAACTTGACCTGGACACTCCCAAAATGGAAACTCACATGCCCTGGTCTCCTAGGAAGAGCTAATGAGGTTTACTGACTATATTAGTAAGTGCAAAGAACAGCAAATGGCCATATAGTTCCTATGAGTCCTATACGATGATCACATGGGTTCTAAGAACCATTACTCATCACCAAATGACCTACTTACTCAGCAGGTGACTAAGCATGACTGAGCATGCTTACCAAGCCCCCTAGATGTCTTACTCATCAAGCTATTGTGCTTGATAACAAGGTTACAACTCATTCCTTATGCAGTAGTTCTCTTGTAGTATATAAGCGCTCAATAAAGTACTGGACAGTCTCCAGACTGTCCATTTGTTTATAGCACTCTCTACCCCTGGGATACTCCTTTAAGGACTGTCCCCTTGTGATCATTCTGGCCTCTTCCCTGTGTAACTTCTCAATACTACCAGTAACTGTACCTCTCTGGTACTTGGGACTGCTCTGGACCTTACTTCTTGCCCATACTGTCTTGGACATCTATCGACTCATCTTTGAACTTATCCCTTGCTCTTGAACTGGATTGTTCAACAGTGAGTTGAGACACTGATTCAATTGAGGTATGCAAGCCACTTTTCTTCTGAGCACTCAATTGCAGCACACAAAAGCTAAATCATGAAGTCACCAATAGATGTATCAAGTCTCAGTGCCCATACCTTTTTCATTATGAATCCACCAGCTCGCTGTGTACATCAGATGGTTGACCTTGAGACATGTATCCCAGAATTTGCTGCAAGCATATCCCACAGCTTGTCAAGGTACAGATCAGGTGCATCACAAACCCTCCCAAACAGGTACTAGTATAGTTGTTAGGAATACACCACAGTAGCAGTTTCACATATGCTTACCTCTACATCTGCTCCACGTAGTGCCTGATTGGACCTACGATGCCGCTCCACTGCTACATCTGAGACAGCATTGTGCTCCTGGAAGCATTGTAGAATCCTGTTGTGATCTACCCCTCTTTTGGTTTGTTCCTAAACTACTTCTTATTGTTCTTTACTTATACCCTCATCCCCTTGGTTACCATTTCATCCCTTGATGCTGATGGTCCTTATCATTTCACTTGTGGTGTTGCATCTATTGTTTGAGCTCCTTTTGCTACTGGCTTAGTATTATCTATTGTTCCACATATGGTACTGTACAGCCTTGCTAGATACAGTATTTAAGCACCTGTAGAAGCTGGGGAATGCCCCAAGCTTAGCTTTGTCCCATTTCCTGTCGCATCCCTTGCCCTGTACACTCTCCCAAAATCACAACTTGCTTGTGCTGGCCTACGCTCTGCTTGACCTGAGCACTCCTCAAGGAACCCTTGTGTTCCTCTTCCTCCTCTGCCTCTCTCTCATCGTCCTCCTCTTCTGTGAAACCAGGAGATTGACTCTGTCTGCAGACTGAGTCATTGTCTGACTCAGCCTTGAGATGCTAAACCTTTGATCCAGCCTCTCTGAGCCGGCTGTCATGAACCATTCTCCAGAGAGGGCCCTTGAAGGACCCTTCCTTATGAGAGGAAACCCAGCCTCTATGGTGTCACCCTATTCACACGAGCAAAAGGGGTGAGTAGAGGTGTCCACAATATTGCGCACGCATTGTTGTGCAAGTGATTCTTGGCACAATCGACATACAGCAAGCCCCACTTAATGGCAACCCTTTAAGCAATAAAGGACAGTATTAGGGCCTTCCTAAAGACCCTTTAGGACGACTCTAGGTGCTCTACAATAGGCACTAACACAGTATCAAAGACCCTACAACATGTTATTAGACTAACTCTAATAACTATAGAATGAACTATAAGGCAATACTAAGGACCTTAATAGAAGTATTAGGGTCGACTCTAAGGACCCTAATAGAACTATATAAGGGGCCTTATGAGATAACACTATTCCCTAAACCAAACTACAAGTCCTCAAATGACTGGCCCTAAACTAACTAACAGAAAATGAATCAGGTGCTTGCATGTGTACTAAAGCAGTGAACATGTGGACAGTGAAGGCTCTTACTCATCAAGAGAAGCCTTCTTACTCAGCAGCTTACTGAGCATGACTGAGCCTGCTCAGTAAGCGCACTCCAACTTCTTACTCATCACTCTATTGTGCTTGATAACAAGGTTATGACTTGTTCCCTATTTAGCAGCTCTCTTGTAGTATATAAGTGCTCAATAAAGTAGCGGACAGTGCTCAGACTGTCCATTTGTTTACGGCACTCTCCATTCCTGGGATACTCCTTTAAGGACTGTCCCCTTGTGACTATTCTGGCTTCCTCTCTGCATACCTGCTCGACTTTACCAGTAACCATACCTCTCTGGTATTTGTTACTGCTCTGGACTTTACTTCTTGCCCACACCATCTTGGACATCTATCGACTTGTCTTTGAACTGACCCTGTCATGAACCATTCCCCGGAGAGGGCCCTTGAAGGACCCTTCCTTATAGGAGGAAACCCAGCCTCTATGATGCCACCCTGTTCACACGAGCAAGAGGGGTGAGTAGAGGTGTCCACAATATCGCGCGCGCATTGTTGCGCGAGCGATTCTCGGCACAATCGACATACAGCAAGCCCCACTTAAAGGCAACCCTTCTAGCAACTAAGGACAGTATTAGAGCCTTCCTAAGGACCATTTGGAACGACCCTAGGAACTCTACAATAGGTACTAACCTAGTATCAAAGGCCCTACAACGTGTTATTAGACCAACTCTAATAACTATAGAACGAACTACAAGGCAACACTAAGGACCTTAATAGAAGTATTAGGGTCGACTCTAAGGACCCTAATAGAACTATATAAGGGCCTTATAAGATAACACTATTCCATAACCAAACTACAAGTCCTCAAATGACCGGCCCTAAACTAACTAACAAGAAATGAATCAGGTGCTTGCACGTGTACTAAAGCAGTGAACACGTGGACAATGGAAGCTCTTACTCATCAAGAGAAGCTTCTTACTCAGCAGCTTACTGAGCATGACTGAACATGCTCAGTAAGCGTCCTCCGACCTCTTACTCATCACTCTATTGTGCTTGATAACAAGGTTATGACTTGTTCCCTATTTAGCAGCTCTCTTGTAGTATATAAGCGCTCAATAAAGTAGCGGACAGTCCTCAGACTGTCCATTTGTTTACGGCACTCTCCATTCCTGGGATACTCCTTTAAGGACCATCCCCTTGTGACTATCCTGGCCTCTTCCCTGCGTGATTGTTCTACTCTCACAGTAACAATACCTCTCTGGTATTTGTTGCTCCTCTGGGTTCTACTCCTTGCCCACGCGGTCTTGGATGTCTATCGACTCGTCTTCGAGCTTATCCCTCGCTCTTGAACTGGATAGTTCAACAGTGAGTCCTGACAGACCCCTTGCTCTTGAACTGGATAGTTCAACAGTGAGTCTTGACACCGGCCCTATTGAACCCTTGAACCAAGTCACAGGGACTTGGCCCCACTGAACCCTGAGCTAATGCTCTAACGGCCGCGATGCCGCAACAAATCCTTTCAACTGAGCTAACTGATACACCTGTATAATTTGCAATATCTTGCTTTGAGAGCACAGCTGACATTTGAACCACAATTTGCTGGACTTTGAGGGAAACCTTTTGGCCTCTTGCCATCAGAGAGGAAGCAGGGAACAAAGTGCTAGATGCCTACATCATTCCCACAGATGTGACCATGCCTACCCAACATGGGCATGTCCAAAATTCAATGTATCTGTTCTCGGAACAGAATATTTAGAAGGTACATTTCATTCTGGTTTGAATGGGCTATTTTTTATGATTTTTTGCTTAGAATTCAGCAAGATACATCAAGTTCTTTCTACCAACCCTTTTCTTTTCAGAAATTCCCAGCATGTCACATTATCTGAAAATGACAATAAGTGCTTCCATAGTAGCAATCTTGGTGGAATAAGTACTTTCTGTCAGAACTCACTATTGAACAATCCAGTTCAAGAGTGAGACAGGAGCTCGGAGATGAGTCAACTGAGTTTGAGAATGAAATTGGCAAAGAGTACAGTCCAAACAAGTAGCAAGTACCAGAGAGGAACTGGTACTGGCTGTGAGAGGTGGTCATGGAAGGAGAGGGCTAGAGTGTACTAGATAGGGTGGTCACAAAGGAGTACCCTCAGTAATAGAGTGCCACAAATCAATTGGACAGTCTGAAGACTGTCTGCTACTTTATTGAGTGCTTATATACTACAAGGGAACTGCTAAATAAGGAACAAGTCATAACCTTGTTATCAAGCACAATTGATGGATGAGTAAGAAGTCAGAGCATGCTTAGTGAGCATGCTCAGTCATGCTTAGTGAGCATGCTCAGTCATGCTTAGTGAGCATGCTCAGTCATGCTTAGTGAGCATGCTCAGTCATGCTTAGTGAGCATGCTCAGTCATGCTCAGTAAGCTGCTGAGTAAGGAGTCCCTAATGATGAGTAAGGGCCTTTAGTGTCCATGTGTTCACAGCTTAGTGCATGTGTGAAGCACCTGGTTACTGTTAGTTAGTTTAGGGCCGGTCATTTGGGGACTTGGGGTATTTGTCAGTGGAGTAGTGTTGCCTCTAAAACCCCCTTATATAGTTCTATTAGGGTCCTTAGAGTCGACCCTAATAGTCATATTAAGGTCCTTAGTATTGCCTTATAGTTTGTTCTATGGTTATTAGAGTTAGCTTAATAACATGTTCTAGGGCCTATAGCATCTTCATTAGTGTCCAATGTAGGGCACTTGAGGTCGCCCTAAAGGGTCTTTAGGGAGCCTTTAATATTGTCCTTTAATGCTAGAAGGGTTGCTACCAAATAGGGCTTGCTGTGTATTGATTGTGCTGAGAATCAATCACACAACAATGCACATGTGATATTGTGGACACCTCTACTCACCCCTTTTGTTCATGTGAACAGGGCGGCATCATAGAGGCTGTCAAGACTCACTGTTGAACAATCCAGTTCAAGAGCAAGGGAGAAGTTCAAAGACGAGTTGATAGACGTCCAAGACAGCATGAGCAAGGAGTAGAGTCCAAAGCAGTACCAAGTACCAAAGAGGTATGGTTACTGGTAGTATTGAGAAGTTATGCAGGGAAGAGGCCAGAATGATCACAAGGGGACAGTCCTTAAAGGAGTATCCCAGGGGTAGAGAGTGCCATAAACAAATGGACAGTCTGAAGACTGTCCACTACTATATTGAGTGCTTATATACTATAGGAGAACTGCTAAATCGGGAACAAGTCATAACCTTGTTATCAAGCACAGTTGCTGGATGAGTAAGAAGTCAGAGTAGGCTTACTGAGCATGCTCAGTCATGCTCAGTAAGCTGCTGAGTAAGAAGGCTCTTATTGATGAGTAGGAGCCATTACTGTCCACATGTTCACTGCCTTAGTACACGTGTGAAGCACCTGATTCATTTACTGTTAGTTAGTTTAGGGCTGGTCATTTGAGGACTTGTAGTTTGGTTCAGGGAATAGTGTTGCTTATAAGGCCCCTTATATAGTTCTATTAGGGTCATTAGAGTCAACCCTAATACTTATATTAAGGTCCTTAGTATTGCTAAAAGGGTTGCCACCAAGTGGGGCTTGCTGTATGTTGATTGTGCCGAGAATCGCTCGCACGACAATGCGTGCACAATATTGTGGACACCTCTACTCACCCCTTTTGTCTGTGTGAACAGGGTGACACCATAGAGGCTGGTTTTCCTCTACGAAGGAAGGGTCCTTCAAGGGCCCTCTCTGGGAAATGGTTTGTGACAGAGGCTGGGTTTCCTCTCATAAGGAAGGGTCATTCAAGGGCCCTCTCTGGGAAATGTTTCATGACACTTTCTTGATCAGGGAAAATGTTGTACATGACAGTACAAGAACATCTGGATCAGAAGCAATGCAATTCATTGCTTCTTAAACATATCAAAGGAAAGATATGATAAATGCATTCTGAATGCAATATCAAGGAACATAAACAGTCAAGATCTGATGCACACATGATGCAATCAGTGCAGTCAATAGTTCAGGTATTCTGGCATCTTCTGGACCCCAAACCACTCAGTAACAGCAAGGTGACCTTGTTTTTTTTGAACAGTGGAAACATCTGCCTTTGGCACAATGTTTTTCTTTATCTGCTTTGGTGATGGCCTTGCATGCAGCACCAGCACTGGTGTCCATAGCATTTGGATTGTATGGTGGGAGTCGCATGTATGGTGCTGTCCCACTGGTCAGATTGTTTGCATGTGTTCCCCAAGCAGAGAGGCAAGCCCATGGGCAGTTTGGATTGTGTTTCTGGTCTGTGTGTTAGCATGAACCATCAGGACTGTGCATTTGTGCATCCAGATTCAGTGTTGCTTTTGTGCACCAGAAATCCATTCTTGAAAGGTGGTAGGGTCTTCCTGACTGATGATGGCTTCCACTAGGGGTTTGGGCAGGCCACATGCAAAGAGTTGCATGACCATTGGGTCATTTGTGTAGAGTGACCTGCATCTGGCAAGCAACTCAAACTTGGCAATGTATTCATCTAGGTTGTTGTCTTTCGTTTTGAGCTCTTGCAATTGATCTTGTGTGAGTTCTCATTCAGCACAGTCTGTGAATGCATGTTTGAATTTCTGTTCCTTTGCTTGCCAAGCACTGAGTCCAAAAGGGATTTCAGTAGGGTCAGCAACAACTTCTTCACACACTGGATCATGTGGACCAGCTCAGCTCATATGCTGAGATCTGCATTGGCTACAATGATAAGTTAATTTATGAACATTGGTAGTTAATAATGACTGATCCTTGTTATTGATTGATAGTAGCTACTTGCAATGTACTTAGGGATGCTCTGGAGTACTTAAGAGTGTCACATTTTGATAGTTCACTTCAGTCTTGTCTTACACAATGCTGAAGTGAGTACATATTGTGTCCTATCTTATCTATTGCATCTAATCACACATTGTAGATATCTTTTGATAGGTATTACTGAATTATACTCTTGTCTTACACAATATCTTTTGATAGATCTTGAGGATCTTATTGTTATCACATAAACTGTGCCCCCTATTTTCAACATTTTCTTCTTTCTGCACTCCAGAGACTTATGTTCAGGTTTCTGACAATAATAGCATTTGATCTTGGCCTTGTCTTTGTCCTTCTTGACTGGAGCAATTGTTGAGACTCACTGTTGAACAATCCAGTTCAAGAGCAAGGTAAGAGCTTGGAGAGGAGTCAACTGAGTTCTAGGACAAAGTTGGCAAGGAGTACAGTCCAAACAAGTAACAAGTAACAGAGTGGGACTGGTACTGATTGTGAGAGGTGGTCATGGAAGGAAAGAGCCAGAGTGTGCTAGATAGGCCTAAAGGAGTACCCCTGGTAATAGAGTGCCACAAATCAGATGGACAGTCTGAGGACTGTCTGCTACTTTATTTGAGCGCTTATATACTACAGGGGAACTGCTAAATAGGGAACAAGTCATACCCTTGTTATCAAGCACAATTGATGGATGAGTAAGAAGTCAGAGTACACTTACTGAGCATGCTCAGTCATGCTCAGTAAGCTGCTGAGTAAGTAGGCTCATATTGATGAGTAAGAGCCTTTAGTGTCCACATGTTTATTGCTTAGTACACACGCAAAGCACCTGATTCATTTACTGTTAGTTAGTTTAGGGCTGGTCATCTGAGGACTTGTGGTTTGGTCCAGGGAATAGAGTTGTCCATAAGGCCCCTTATATAGTGTTATTAGAGTCCTTAGAGTTGATCTTAATACTTCTATTAAGGTCCTTAGTATTGCCTTATAGTTCATGCTAAGGGTATTAGAGTTAGTCTAATAACACGTTATAGGGCCTATAGTATCTTCATTAGTGCCTCTTGTAGAACACTTTGGGTCATCCTAAAGGGTCTTTAGGGAGCCTATAATACTGTCTTATATTGCCCAAAGGGTTGCCACTAAGTAGGTGTTGAAGCAGATGGGCGCAGGTTATGATAACAACGATAAGATCCTTAAGATCTATCAAAAGATATTTCAGTATTGTGTAAGACAAGACTGAAGTGATCTATCAAAATACAACGCTCTTAAGTACTCCAGAGCATCACTAAGTACACTGCAAGTAGCTACCATCAATAAGAAACAAAGATCATACAAGGATCAGTCATTAGTAGCTACCAATTGTCATCAATTAACTTATCATTGTGAGTAACACAGATCTCAGCATATGAGCTGAGCTGGTTCTGCATGATCCAGCATGTCATGCACCTGAGCTAAGCCAGTGATGCCTGGTCCTTGTAACTGATGTGTCAATGTGTCTGAGCTGTGATTACATCACAACATCCCAGGGTAGTGGTAACACACCAAATCAATGATAATCTCAACACATCTAAGAGGAGGACAATGATGAGCAACATGAGAGGGCAATGATGAGAAGCGGCTTGGGGTGAGATGGGGAATGGGGTGGAGGGTGTGGCTGCCACAACTGACAGAGCTGGTTGTTAAGGCTCCAAAGTGCCTTAAATAAGATCAATGGTTGCGTCTATGAACGCGTCCTACCAATGCAGATATGCTTGAGTCAAGCAAGCAATACTCGTGGAGGGGAAGGAGTGTTAGATCCTTCTGGAGTATGGCAACAAGATGAGAGGGGCTCTGCAGACGGGGTAGGAGTCAACTGTTTGGGATTGGCAAACTAAGTTGAGCTTAGGGCTCAACTGTTACAACTGGGGGCTTTATATAGCCCTACAGGGATAAGGTTTGTGCTACTGTAGTACTGGTCGGTGCTATAGAAGCAAAATGCATCTCATAGAAGCGAGGTTGCTTCTATGTAAACGATCTCGGTGCTGGAAGTATTAAGTGCTTCCCTAGTAGCAATCTCAGTGTCATAAGTACTTTCCTAATCAAGGAAATGATGTACATGGCAGTACAGGAACATCTGGGACAGAAGCAATGCTACTCATTGCTTCTTCAATACATGTTCGGAAAGATACGATCAACGCGTTCCGAACGCGATATCAACGAACATAAACGATCAAGATCTGATGCATGCATGATGCAAACGGTGCAGTCCATAGTTCAGGTGTTCCGGCATCTTCTGGACCCCAAACCACTCAGTAACATTACGCCTCCTTCAGATTGGTGGTCCCACACACCAACGATTCTAAAATCGAGTGGTGGGTCCACGCCGTCTGTCAAGACACGTACTGCTGATCTGTGTGGACTCAGGAGCAGGTGGGCAAGGGTCAGAACAGATGGTATGCAGTGTAGGCGGTGTTGAACAGGAGGACGAGCCAAATGACTAGAATGTACCAGATAGCGACTGGTACGTGTAACTGGAGACAGAGGCGAAGACTGGAGGCCAGTGCAGCGAGAGGACTTTAAACAAGGCAGTCATTGAAGAGTACCTTGGAAGCAAGGGGAGTCTTTAAACTGAGGGGTTGTGAGGGAGTAGCCAGGAAGATGAGAGTATCACAAATGGACAGTCTGATGACTGCCATGCTACATTGGGGCTTATATACAGTGTACAGGGTCGATTACAAAGAACTGGAACTATTCTAGACCCTTTGGTACCATCCAATAGGACTACAGAGGCATAATCTTGCTTGTGTCAAGTTTCAGGCTTACTGAGCGCATTACTGATCATTGTGGAGCGATGACATCATTGTGATGTCACTGTGGAGTGCTTAGTGAGCCTATGAGGTCACTGTGGAGTTGCTCAGTCAGCCATGATGTCATTGGAGCCTTGATGATGTCAGATGAGTTATGCAACAGTTTCTAGGAGTTTGTGCCGCTGTTTTGGGTTCTTGGTGGCTGGGTGACCATGTGGTTGCCACGCGATGATTACCCGATTAGGAAATGGGTGCCTGGTCGTGTTATGGTGCCTTTGCAATAGCGATATCTTGCACCGCAGGAGGGATAGCCCAGGAAAGGGAAGGGAGTTGGTAAAGCAAAGTGAGAGAGGTCTCTCTTGAGTGGGATAGGACAATATATGGCCAGTACCTGGCCTTGGTTCATAACACCATCATCATCAAGAGGAGGAGGTGATGCAGTGAAGGTGTATCAGCCTCCTTCTGCTGCCTCATAGGCAGCCAATGCTGAGGCCACGATCGCCTCTGACTCCTCAGCGACGGCTGAAGGAGACATGATATGTGGGAGTCTGTCAGAGTCCCTGGGTAACCTCCTGACTGGAGGTGTGTCGGAGCGGAGAGGAGTCATAGTGAAAGGTTCTTGAAAGGTCTTGGACCCTTCTCCTTTCGCTACCTGCAGGATGCGTGGGTTAGCAATGTCCTCCCTCTCCTGGTCGGACTTCCTCTTCCTGCTTGGGTGTGCCAGTTCCCATCCTCAGTGAAAAGGGCATGATCTGACAGGTGCATAGGAGCGATGATAGGGAGGCACTAGGCAATGTGAGGCAGTGTCTGCTGCCAATTGGTCATGGCAATACTGGTGGGGCAATGGACAGTACTTATTGAAGTGTCCTACCTCGCCACAATACTTGCATCAGTTCCTCTTCCTCCTCCCTTCTATCATGTTCAGCTGCTGAGGCTTGGGAATGAACTCAGCTGTTGCAGTAGATGCTTCTCCACTGCTGCTATAGGAGTGGTAGTAGATGGAGCTCTGGGGGGAGAGGTTTGGTGACGCTTCCGATCCTGCCCCTCCTCAAAGGCACATACCAGACATGGTTTGGAGGACGTCGATCTCCTCCTCTGAATACCCTTGCACCGTTGAAGCGCGTCAGGGCGACGTGCGAGTGAGATTCGTAAGACAGTCGAGACCAAGAAAAGAAGAAATTAAGGGAGAGCAAGAATACTTTCCAGCTTCACAGGCGTGACGCGGCTTGAAGATTCGTTTGAAGTCGTCGATGCGTCGCGGGCGGAAGCGCGGGAGATCTAGAGGCTGAGAAACCAAGTTTGGCGAAGACCGAAAAGAAATGCGAAGGCTTGGTCCGGAAGGCGCGGTCAAGTCGAATGTGTTGTCGTCGATTTGACTCACAGCAGCACACAGGGGAGAGGCACTTCTGGGGCGAAGAGGGTAATCCTATTTCAAGGCGTAACTAGTGTCTTTTTATACGGAGCGAGAACTACGAAGGGGAGTGGGAGTACCAGAGATGCAAACAGTGACTAGAGGAGCGAGGTCTGTGTAAGGAATCCGAAACGCGTAAGGTGAACGAGACCGATCAGAAGTAAACGAGTCAAAGAAAACAAAGGCAGTCGGAGAATTCATAGCTGAAAACAGACGGAGAGGTAACGTACGATAGTTCTGGCAACGGTAATCGTGCGTCATCGGGGCACTGAGCCCTCGCATCTGACTGCGGTGACGACGGCGAAAGATGGACAAATCCATCTTAGTAGACGCGGCGGGACGATGCGATGAAAGGAGGTCGAGAGTGGGCTGGACGGCGCGTGTGGAATTGCTACGCGATGAAAGGAGGTCGAGAGTGGGCTGGACGGCGCGGGTGGAATTGCTACGCGATGAAAGGAGGTCGAGAGTGAGGGTGCGAGACGGTCGACGAGTTCGCGAGGCGGCGGACGGCGAAACGATGAAAGGATAAGGAAGATGATGACGTGGTCGTTGAGGGCGCGAGTGGGCGGGCTTGGAAACGACGAAAGGTCTAGACGAATGATGATGGGATCGACGAGGATGCAAGGAAGTGGGCTGGAAGAACATGAAAGAGAGAGCTTTGGTGACGTCGTTGACGATGGAGCGAGGAGGTAGGCTGGAAAGGCATGAAAGAGAGGGCTTTGGCGTCGTCCGCGCTTCGAGTTTTGTCTGAGAAACTGGTGACGACGTTCTCGCGAGGCGTGAAGGGAGGTGGTGGTGGAAAGAATGGAATGGAAAAAAAGGCAGATAGGGAGAAATGCAGGGGGAGAGACTTGATGGGGGGGCGTGTGAGGCGTAGGAGTTAGTTTTCGTGGGGATCATGTCGGCAGTCAACCAATACCCCCGAATCACATGACTCCACGGCCAGCGGGAATCCGCCTTACACCGTCGTAGGTGCAGGGCTGGCTGGTACTAGTTCTGGGGTAGAGGTATCATACCCCTGAGCAATGTCTGCCAAAGGCAGCTGAGGGACGAAGATGGGTAAAGGGGGAATGGGCTGCCCAGCCCGGTAGTTGGTGAGGAGTTCTTCAGCCCAGATACCTGGAGTGGTTTCTCCCTGGCTACATCCTGCTTCAATGAACTCCCAGCAACATGAGCATACTTTGGCTGCTGCCATTCTCTCCTTGGCTTCAGCCCTGCCTCTCTCTACTCCTCGCTTCTTGGCTAGGTATTTGCTGAGCTTGTAGCACAGCTGCTTCTCCTCTTCTTCAAGCACCTTATAGTTAGCTTCCAACATTTCTTGTTGGGTGTAGAGGTGGTCTAGGCAGTAAAGCTCTGCATGCAGCCCATAGTCGCCTAGCAGGTAGAGGGTCTGTCTCCCACACCCTTCGAACTGCCTCTCTGTGTCGAAGCAGTCTAAATCGTGTTCATCTTGGCCATAGTTATAGAGGTTGTAGCAAGGGGTGGCCTGGAGGATCTTGCCATAGTCTGCATGGCCTTCTCCGTTCTTCCTCCTCACTCTTGGCTCTCCCAAGGCAATGTCATAGGCCACATACCTGGCCAGTTTGTTGCCCCAAGTCATACCATCAGGGATGTCAATCCCTGTGTGATGTCTGTCAGCATCCCATCACACCCAAGGCTCTCCAGGGTGGGCAACCTGGTCAAGAGTGCTGGTAGGGGACGTCACATCCCAGTCCCCAGGCTGAGTGTCGACTTGGTCAGCTGGGGGTCCAAATTCGAGAGGACGCATGTCCGCTTCTCCCTCTCCAGTGCTATGTTCATCCATTCCTTGGAAGAAGGCGAGGAGGGAAGCATTAGGAGTGGTGATTTCAAGTGGCCCCTCTGCACCAGAGAGGTCGGATTGGGGAACGATTTCATTAGTGGGAGTTTGGGACATTTGTGAGCAACGATATGGGGATGAGGAAGTAGAGGGCATCTTTTGCCGGACTTTTATAACCTGTATGGCAGCAGGGTTCTTTCTGTGGTATTCCTCTATTAGTCTAGACGCTTTGATGTTCTCTACTGGCTCCCAAGAGTCATGGGCTTTGGAGTATCCTTCCCAATGGACTTGATACTCCAGTTGTTTCCTCCTTCCAGTTCATCTCAAACCTAAAATCGTTGCTACTTCATATTCCTCTTCTCCTTCCACCAATTCTGCTTCTGGATTGGTGTAGTTGGCCCCATGCTCCTCTGTCTCCTTGTAAGGTGTCAATAAGGATGCATGAAACACATTATGGATCCTCCAGCGGCTAGGGAGATCCAATCTGTATGTCACCAGGCTGATCACCTCCATGATTTCAAAGGGCCCATATCATTTTGGGCATAGTTTCACTGTAGAATGTGTCGTTTTTAGGTTGGTGCTGTCGAGCCATACCCTTTCTCCTTTCTGATAAGGTTGGAAACTACTTCTTCGCTTCCACATTAGGGAAGCGATCTTCATTGCTTCTTGTGCCTGTGATCTCACTTCCTGGATTCGGACTTTCCAATTGTCTATTCTTGGTATCTTGCTTCCCCAATTTGGCTGGTGTGCCTTGGGTGTAAAGCCCATCCATAAGAAGAAAGGGGACTGCTTGGTTGTCTCTGAAATGTTAGAATTCATTGTGTATTGCACCAGAGGCAGCCAGTCCACCCAATCATCTTGTTGGTGGTTGCAAAAGATCCTGAGTGATGTTTCCATCGTCTGATTCATTCTTTCTGATTGTCCATCTGTCTGGGAATGGTAGGCAGTGCTGATATTCTGTTTGATATGCAGCTGGTCGCAAAGTTCCCTAATGAACTTGGAACTTATTAGTTTGTCTCGATCGGATATGATCTTGCTTGGTACTCCCACAAAGGGGAATATTCTGTCCTTGTAGAGCTGTGCTAGCTCTTCTGTGTCCATCTCTTCCTTGCAAGGAAGCAAGATGATGCCTTTAGTACAATCGTGGTCAGTGACAGTCAATATACTGTCATATCCTTTCGACTTTGGCAATTTGACCACAAAATCCATGCTGACAGTCGAGAAGGGAGTAGCCCCTTCTTCTGGTGGTATGGGATACAGGGGAGGTCGACTTGGATGAGTGTTTGACTTGTTACTTTGGCAAATTGCACATCCTTCCACATATCGGTCAACAAAGCGTCTCATGGTGGGCCACCAGTAGTATCGCATCATTCCCAGTAATGTTTTAGCTTTCCCTGGGTGTCCTGCTGTGGGACTGTCATGATACTGTTCCATTAACATCCTGTGGGTCCCTTCGTCACCTGTAACCACCAAGGCTTCATTCTTCCACCATAAGCTATGTCACTTCTCCAGTCAGTGTCTTTGTACCCAATCAAGTAACTTTAATCGGTGTCTTTCTTCCCCTTGTTGGTTCTTTATCTGTTCTTCCAATGCAGTAGTATGCATTACTCAAATAAAAAGGTGGTCAGGTAGCACGACCACTTCTTGTTTATCCCCTTGTCCATTGTCAAGGTCAGGTCTCCTAGACAGGGCATCTGCTTTATTCCTTGCTCCTGCCTGGTGTTTCAGTTCTAAGTTGAAATCTGCCAAGAAGGTAATGTATCTTGCTACTCGACCGTTTATTCACTGAGGGTGTTGGGAATGCAACAGGTTCACATGGTCTGTATAGACCACCACCTTATGCTTTGCTCCCATGAGCAGGTGTCTCCAGTGCTTCAAGGCTGGCACCATGGCTAAGAACTCTTTGTCCCATATGTCGTAGTTCTTTTCTGCTTGTTTCAAGGCTGCTGAGAAGTAACCTATTGGCCTCCTCTTTCCTTGTTCGTCCTTCTGGAATAGTACTGCTCCAATAGCTTAATTGGATGCATCTACTTCCAGTTCAAAGGGTCGCTCCTCATCAGGATGGAGCAGGATGGGGTCAGAAGATACTATCTGAATAAGTTGTTCCAGAGCATCTTTGCATTCTTGGGTCCATTCAAATGGCACCCCTTTCTTTGTCAAGGCAATAATGGGTCAAGCAATCTGACTGAACCCTCAAATGAAAGCCCTATTGTAACTGAGGACTCTCATGACTTTGCATACTTCGTGTACATCCTTGATTTCCCTAGGCCAGTCCGTGATTCCTTGGACCTTGGAGGCCTCAATCTTCATATTCCCTTCATCTATGTCCCATCCCAGCATGGTTAGTTTTTGCACCATGAACTGGCACTTCTTGGGTTTCAGGAAGTATGACTTCTTTTGCATCAGCATGAGTAGTTCACTGATACATTGCTCGTGGATTTCTAGTTGTTCGGGACTGTCCCCCATGGCAATTCCAAAGTCACCCAGATAGTTGACAGTGTATTCTGCCCATTAGTCTAGCCAGTCGCCGAAGTCTCTTCTCATCAGCCTAGTAAAGAAGGCTGGCGCATTCTTGAGCCCGAAATACATGACATTGGGCAGGTAGGTTCCATATGGCGTCTTGAAGGCTGCCTTCCAGCGATCTCCTTCTGCCAGTCGCACATTATTGTATCCCCATCGTATATCAAACTTGGAGAACACCTTTTTTTCTCGAAGTCTTTCCACCTCTTGTTCCAGATGTGGTAAAGGTTCATTTTCTTGTCTGGTCCACTGATTTAGTCGTCGATAGTCTACAATGATCCTCTTCTCCTTGCTGTCCTTTTTGCCAATGAAGAACACTGGAGATGTGTAGCTGGATGGACCTGGAGTGATGTATCGCTTTTCTACTTCATTGGCTAGGAATTTCTTGAGGTATTCTCGTTCATCTCATGTTAGGGGGTACACTTTGCAGTTTAGCTCCTTTGGTGCATCAGGCAACAGCTCTATCTGCATATCTGGTTCCCTTGGTGGTGGAAACCTCTGGGACTTCTCTTCTGAGAAGACATCTGCAAAGTGGTGGAATTGCTTTGGAACATTGGCAAGGGGGTCCTCTCTTTCTTGTGGTTCAATTGACTGCTGGGCCCACTTCCGAGCAATAGTTGTCTTTTGTAGGTAAATGGCTTCCCCTTTCTTCAATTGTTGGTTTTCATCTCTTGCTCGCTTTTGGATATTTGCAACATAGAGATCCAGGTACTTGTATCGAGCAGTCTCAATCTGTACCGCTCCTTCCATCAGCTGTCCTTTTTTCCAGTTGATGGTGGGGTTGAACTCATATAGGAAGGGATATCCCAGGATGACCTGATCCATTCCTAAATCTGTGAGATAGAACTTTTGCAAGCTCTCCTTCTCCTTATATCGGATGCGAAGCCAGCAGTAATGGGTGAGTTCCCCTTGCTTATTCTTGGTTCCGTCGACGTTTTGTACTACCATGGGTTCATGTAGTTCTTGTTTCCCAATCTTCAGTCTTTTCCAAGCTGAGTGATTGATGAAGTTCTCTGTTGCTCCACTGTCCAGTAGAGCAGATTCCTCGGCCGTCATGTGTGCAGTGATGAAAGTGAATGGAATATTCATAGCATTCAGTCTTCTCTTGTACACTTGCAACACACTATTCTTCCTAACCCAGGCCGTCAACTTAGGTGTTCCTAAAAACCCTGTTCCATCAGTTCTTCCAACAAGTCCTCCTTCTGTTTGGTGGACATCTTTTTTATGGACACAGAGGAGGAGCTCTTGTTATAGGTAGGAGGAGGAGATGTGGATCATCCAGGGACAGTGCTTTCGTTTCCACTGTCCCCTAAGTCGTCCTCCTTTTCTGTTTCCAGAGCTCGAGCTTTTCCTTTGTCCCTTGGGTTACTTGATTTCTTTTTGACTCTGTCCTTGTCAGGACAGTTCCAGCTGATATGCCCTGCTTTCTTGCAGATGAAGCATTTCCCTTCTGCTAGCAGTTTCTTCTTCTCCTCTGTCAGAGGAGGACGTCTCTTGGTCCTTGCTGCATCAGTGGATACCGAGTCCACTTCCATAGCATTTGGGTCTCTTTGGTTTCGCCTTTTCCCAGCCTGTAGGGATTTTATGCAATTCTCCCTGGTGGTCAATGATCCACCTCCAGATCCAATATTGGCTTTCATAAGCTGGTCTCTGGCCTGTTCTTCCCTAGCAGCATTGATCCATGCTCACAGATCATTGATGGCAGGTATGTCTCTGACTGGTCAATTGTAGATTTGTTGCACCAGCCAGGTGATTAGTCCAGCTTTATAGGCTTTGACTGCTCCTGGTGAATTCTGGTCCCATCCTGCTTTACTGAGCAGAACAAGGAATTTGCTGGTATAATCATCCAGCGATGCTGCTTTAGACATGGACAATTGTGGTAGCTCCATGAAAGCATCTTCAGGTTCTGTGGTGTCTTTGAATTCTCTGAAGAAGTCATCCACAAATTTGGTCCAAAAGAGCATGTCAGTTGGATCCAGCTGCACCAGTGCATAGGGAGACAGGGGTCCCCATTTCTTTTTGCTTCTACCAGGTTCGTTTGGTTGACCACCCATTCATGCACCTTCTCTCCTTTGATGTAGGTGAGAGCTAGGGCTACTCACTTCATTGGAATAGTCATAGTCAGGTTGTCACTGTTAAGCAGATTCCATAGATTGAAATCCTGGACGAAGTACTTCATCTTCTTCCTGTCTCCTTTGAAGACTTCAGGAGGGTCTCCTTTCAGAGATCCATTGCCTCCATGGGGGCCTGGTGCCGGCTGTGTTGAGATTATCATTGATTTGGGTGATTTGGTATGTTACCACTACCCTGGGACGTTGTGATGTAATCACAGCTCAGACGCGTTGACGCGTCGGTTACACGGACCGGGCATCACCGGCTTAGCTCAGGCACATGACGCGTCAGATCACGCGGTCCAGCTCAGCTCATATGCTGAGATCTGCGCTACTTACAATGATAAGTTAATTGATGACAATTGGTAGCTACTAACGACTGATCCTTGTATGATCTTTGTTTCTTATTGATGGTAACTACCTGCAGTGTACTTAGAGACGCTCTGGAGTACTTAAGAGCATCGTATTTCGATAGATCACTTCAGTCTTGTCTTACACAATACTGAAGTGAGTACTTACTGTTTCCTATCTTATCTCTCGCATCTAATCACGCGTTGTAGATATCTTTTGATAGGTATTACTGAATTATAGTCTTGTCTTACACAATACTGAAATATCTTTTGATAGATCTTAAGGATCTTATCGCTCTTATCATAACCTGCGCCCATCTGCTTCAACAGGCTGAGGTGCCAGGTTCACCCCTGGTCCTACAGGAGGTGCTGCAGGTGGTCCCCCTCCTGGAGGGCCTCCTCTGGGTGGGCCTCCTCCCGGTACTGGTGGACCTGCATGTCCAAAGGGGACTCCTCCACCTCCAGGTGGTCCTCCTGCCCCAGGTGGACCACCTCCAGGGTTTATTACAATGGCGGGCCCTGTTCTTCCACCTTCTGTCTGGGTGGCAATGGTGGCCGTCTGTGTCGCTGCAATGGTAGCCATTTCAACCGATTCTTCTGGTTTTTCAATGATTGTTGGTTCAATAGGCGAGATGTGTGCTGTCTGCTCTAGTCTTTCAGCTAGCTCCAATACTTCTGGTGCTTCTGCTTTCTGATCTGTAGTTGGAGGGTCTGACTTCTCTGTTTCTCCACTTGATGACTTTTGTATCAATGGAGCTGGGTCATCTACTACTGGGCTTCTGGGTTCCCAATGAGTAGTATAAGGATCTGTCTTGATTCCTAGACCTAGGACCTTATATTCGTTAATGTCTTCATCCTCTTCTGCGTAGGGACGTCCTTTGTGGTAATCAACAAAGTGCCACTGATCGTTGATGTATTTGCAAGGAAGGTAGCTTCCTTTGTATCGGACCTTGTATCTGTTAGGTCCTTCCTGGTCTGCCCAACACCAGATGGCAGTCCCTTTGACTCCTGAGGGTAGATTGTCCCTCTCTCTAGCTTTGAACCAACCAAATTTGGTTCCTTGCTTCAATTTCTGGTTGAACTTTATGCGTATACTATGTTCACCTTCGATCTCCAGCTTGTCTGCTTGCCACTGCCTTTCCTAGGGAGTTGGGACTTGTGTGCCTGCTTACCACTGTCTATGCCAATGACAGTAGGGGTCTTTACAGAAGTATGCATGTGTCCAACCATGCTGCTCGTTGAGAGTCACATAGTACACCTTCTTCTTGTCGTGGAGAGGTCTGTATAGATTCTCTCCCTTGACTACTTCAGCGTAGGTTGCTGATCGTATGATGACTAGATCCTAGTCCTAAGGCTTCCTGCCTATTTCTGGTTCACTTTCACAGCGATGTCTGTGATAGAAGCTCGACTTATGTTAAGGCTCCAAAGTGCCTTAAATAAGATCAATGGTTGTGTCTATGAACGCGTCCTACCAATGCAGATATGCTTGAGTCAAGCAAGCAATACTTGTGGAGGGGAAGGAGTGTTAGATCCTTCTGGAGTATGGCAACAAGATGAGAGGGGGTCTGCAGACGGGGTAGGAGTCAACTGTTTGGGAATGGCAAACTAAGTTGAGCTTAGGGCTCAACTGTTACAACTGGGGGCTTTATATAGCCCTACAGGGATAAGGTTTGTGCTACTGTAGTACTGGTTGGTGCTATAGAAGCAAAATGCATCTCATAGAAGCGAGGTTGCTTCTATGTAAACGATCTTGGTGCTGGAAGCATTAAGTGCTTCCCTAGTAGCAATCTCGGTGTCATAAGTACTCTCCTAATCAAGAAAACAATGTACATGGTGGTACAGGAACATCTGGGACAGAAGCAATGCTACTCATTGCTTCTTCAATACATCTTCGGAAAGATATGATCAACACGTTCCGAACGCAATATCAACAAACATAAACAATCAAGATCTAACGCACGCATGATGCAAACGGTGCAGTCCATAGTTCAGGTGTTCTGGCATCTTCCAGACCCCAAACCACTCGGTAACACTGGTCCTGAGGCAGCAAGTGGTGCTAAGACATTGGTGGTCAAGACTGAGACTGAGCAGGCAGTGGGACACAAGATGGGAACATTATAGAGGATGGCAGCTGTAGCTGACAAGGACATGGGGGGGGGGGGGGTGACTGCTAGTGTGATGGTGATGGAGGCAGCGGTGCATAGTGTTAAGATGTTTGAGGCTGGGGCTGAGGCCAACAAGGGCAGGTGACGAGACTGACACTGGTTGGGAAATCAACTTATGTGAATGACAAGACTGTAACATTTTGAACAACAAAATTTATTATTTTAATACAAATTTGTAGCAAACAATTTGTAAAATTTCATTTAGATCTTGTTACAATAGATTCCTGTTACAAAATGATAAAATAAGTAAATAGTATTGACAAGATTTTAGAACATACATTATAATACAAAAATTGTAAGTTATTTTAAGATTTTGTGTGAAACAAAATTGTGAAATTTTTGAAACTGCAAAATTTGGGTATATGCTTGGGTGGAAATACCCTTTTGTGTGTAACAAATGTGTAACATTTGGAATAACAAAAGTCAATGTTATATTACAATTTTACAGGGGCAAAAATCTTAAGATTTAGTTTATATTTTGCTATATAAATTTCTTGTGACAAAATGATGAAACATAATTATGAAAACTGTTGCCAAGGGAGGTTTGTAAGCTTGCAGGTGAACCATGCCAATGGTATAGAGAAGAAGTTTGTCACACCACCATTCCATCATTTTGTAACAAGAATTTTATATAAAATAATGAACTAAATGTTAAGATTTTTTCCCCTGTAAAATTGTAACATAACATTGACTTTTGAGATTCAAAATGTTACACATTCATTACTCACAAAAGGGTATTTTCCACCCAAGCATAAACCCAAATTTTGCAGTTTCAAAAATTTCACAATTTTGTTTCACACAAAATCGTAAAATAATTTACAATTTTTATAACATAATGTATGTTCTAAAATCGTGTCAATACTATTTACTTATTTCATCATTTTGTGACAGGAATCTATTCTAACAAAATCTAAAATGAAATTTCACAAATTGTTTGCTACAAATTTGTATCAAAATAATAAATTTTGTTATTCAAAATGTTACAGTTTTGTCATTCACATAAGTTGATTTCCTAACCAGTGTGAGCTGGTTGGCAAGACTAAGAGGAGTGGCAGCAGCGGCTGACTGAACTAAGGCTGGGGTGACAGAAGCAGATGGCAGGACTGAGGCTGGAGTTTGTGACGACTCACTGTTGAACAATCCAGTTCAAGAGCAAGGGAGGAGCTCAAAGATGAGTCAATAAATGTCCAAGATGGCGTGAGCAAGAAGTAGGGGCCAAAGCAGTACCAGATACCAAAGAGGTACAGTTACTGGTAGTATCGAGAAGTTATGCAGGGAAGAGGCCAGGTTGATTCACAAGGGGATAGTCCTTAAAGGAGTATCCCAGGGATGGAGAGTGCCATAAACAAATGGACAGTCTGAAGACTGTCTGCTACTGTATTGAGCGCTTATATACTACAGAGGAACTGCTAAATAGGGAACAAGTCATAACCTTGTTATCAAGCACAATTGCTGGATGAGTAAGAAGTTGGAGTTTGCTTACTGAGCATGCTCAGTCATGTTCAGTAACCTGCTGAGTAAGGAGGCTCTTATTGATGAGTAAGAACCCTTACAGTCCACATGTTCTCTGTCTTAGTACATGTGTGAAGCACCTGATTCATTTACTGTTAGTTAGTTTAGGGCCGGTCATTTAAGGACTTGTAGTTCAGTAGTTCAGGGAATAGAGTTTCTTATAAGGCCCCTTATATAGTTTTATTAGGGTCATTAGAGTCGACCCTTATACTTATATTAAGGTCCTTAGTGTTGCTTTATAGTTCATTCTATGGTTATTAGAGTTAGTCTAATAACACGTTGTAGGCTTGTTAGTGTCTTGTTAGTGCCTCTTGTGGAGCACCTAGAGTCATCACAAAGGGTCCTTAGAGAGGCTATAATACTGTCCTTTATTGCTGAAAGGGTTGCCACTAAGTGGGGCTTGCTGTATGTCAATTGTGCCAAGAATTGCTTGTGTGACAATGCATGCGTGATATTGTGGACACCTCTACTCACCCCTTTTGTCTGTGTGAACAGGGTGACACCATAGAGGCTGTGTTTCCTCTAATAAGAAAGGGTCCTTCAAGGGCCCTCTCCAGAGAATGGTTCATGACAGAGTTGATACTGAGACAGGGTCACAACAGGCAACACTGAGAGCACAGGAGCTGATGAGGGGGAGGTGGGGTGGCAGTCAGGACTGAGACAGCTGGCAAGATGGAGCTTGAGGCATTGAACAATGCTAAACATTGATAAGGGGAACTATAGTCCAAGGGTGATGAGGCATGCTCAAAACATTGGCAGCCAAGGTTGAGAGACAACAAATGGGGATGACAAGGTTGGCAAGGCCAAGAGTCTGATGGCAGTGGCTGATTGGACTAAGGCAGGAGTGGGGGGGACAAGTGACACTTGGGTCATCAAGGGGAGAGGTGAGTTCCAGGCCTTGAAAGACAAAAGTTGTCCTATCAAGAAGTGGTGGCACACATTGAGTGGTCAGATGGACAGGAGGATGAGAGAGGGAGGCAAAAGAGAAGTCACATGACATAAAGAGGGAATGAGCTATTGTGCTCTCGGTGGATTCACCTGGTAGTTATTGCTGCCCTCATCCTCAAGACAAAGGCAGTTTAAATACATGGCTGGCCAGGGGCAGAGCAAGATGGTATAATACTGAATCAAGCATAGCTTGAGGTGGTTGCACTAAAGGAAGGGGTAAGGTATTCTGAAACATTTGGTTTTCTATGTATTGTTGGATGTGAGGCATCATCACATGATCCTAAGGTGAAAAGGGGGTCAAAATGATTCCTAATGAGATATAGTATGTATGCAGGAGTTGGGTATGGGTGAGTGTGCTTTGTGTCATGAACCATTTCCTGGAGAGGGCCCTTGAAGGACCCTTCCTTTGTAGAGGAAAACCAGCCTCTATGGTGCCACCCTGTTCACATGGACAAAAGTGGTGAGTAGAGGTGTCCACAATATCGTGCATGCATTGTTGCACGAGCGATTCTCAGCACAATCAACATACAGCAAGCCCCACTTAGTGGCAACCCCTTTAGCAATAAAGGACAGTATTATAGCCTCTCTAAGGACCCTTTAGGATGACTCTAAGTGCTCTACAAAAGGCACTAACATGATACTAAAGACCCTACAACGCATTATTAGACTAACTCTAATAACCATAGAACAAACTATAAAGCAATACTAAGGACCTTAATAGAAGTATTAGGGTCAACTCTAAGGACCCTAATAGAACTATATAAGGGACCTTATAGGCAACTCTATTCCCTGAACCAAACTACAAGTCCTCAAATGACTGGCCCTAAACTAACTAACAGTAAATGAATCAGGTGCTTTGCATGTGTACTAAAGCAGTGAACACGTGGACAGTAAAGGCTCTTACTCATCAATAGAAGCCTTCTTACTCAGCAGCTTACTGAGCCTGACTGAGCATGCTCAGTAAGCGTACTCTGACTTCTTACTCATCTGTCTATTGTGCTTGATAACAAGGTTATGACTTGTTCCCTATTAGGCAGTTTTCTTGTAGTATATAAGTGCTCAATAAAGTAGTGGACAGTCTTCAGACTGTCCATTTGTTTACAGCACTCTCTACCCCTGGGTTACTCCTTTAAGGACCGTCCCCTTGTGATCATTCTGTAGCACGCCAGGTCCGGGCATGCAGAGTTCAGTGGGCTTGATCCAAGTGTGGGTATGGACAGAGAAGAACAGAGGGGAGTAAGCACCTCACACATGGTTGTTTGGCTTCTTGGCTTTTGCAGGCAGGTGTGAGAGGTACAAAAGAGAATCTTCTATTGCTGAGGGTAGAAGGACAGTTTATATACAGTGAGGCAGGAGGCATGATGAAAGGAATCTAGACTAAGAGATGATGAAAGAAAGGGGGCATAGGGAATAACTCAAAGATGACATGTTGTGGGTGCCACTTACAGTGCACGTCATTTCGTGCTCAGCTGGATCACATACCTTACAATTCTGGCCTCTTCCCTGTGTAACTTCTCAATTCTACCAGTAACCATACCTCTCTGGTATTTGGTACTGCTTTGGATGTTTCTTCTTGCCCATGCCATCTTGGACATCTATTGACTCATCTTTGAACTTATCTCTCGCTCTTGAACTGGATTGTTCAACAGTGAGTCTTGACAGTAAGTATGGTAAGTTCAGGTCTGAGAGAGTGGATAAGTACTGGAAAAGGGTACATGGATGTTACTGGTGGCAACAAGTGGGCACTAGTCAGCAAGGCAGAGGTGCCATGCAGGGGTGGTCAGCCAGGTCTAGGGCATTCTGGGCTTTTTGCCTGGTGAGGCAGTGGCAGGTGGGCATGCAATTGGGTGTGAGTAGTAGTGGCCCTGGAGGCAGAGGAGAGGGTGTGTGTGTCAAAGGCTGGTGACAGAGGGTATAGAGGCATTTGCATGTGTGGCAAGATGGAGGGAGAAAAGTGATGGGCTATGTTGCCTATGATTTGACTGTTGACCTTGACTTGACTCTTGCAGCAAGTGTGTGTGATGCTTGGTCAGTGTTTGACAGATCAGCCTGGTCCATGCCCCAGCTTGCAACTTGCCTTACAGTGGCATGGTATGGGGCTCTTCAGCTGTGCATCAGGACTCATTGGTGCATGGTGAAGGCAGGGGTGTTGAGGGCAAGGGCATGTGGCAGTTGATGGGGTGAGGGTGGCATGCTGGTGGTGGTGGTGGTGATGATGCGAGGACAAAGAGGAGATGGCATGAAAGGAATACACACATATGTACTCTTGTAAGTGATTCACAGCCAGCCATATAGCTGTGTGGGTGAGTCAACATCAAGGCCATGTGCCTTTGTGACAATTTTGCATGTCTTATGGTCCATGCATGTGTGCTGTAGCAAGCAAGAAATGGTGCATGCTTGAGTGCTGGATAAGGACAGGGACAGTGAGCAAGAGATGAGCACACAAAGTTTGAAAGACAAGGGGAGTCAAGGCACCAAAATGCAAGGTCAAGAACAATGAAATTGGAAAACATATGAAAGAAATTGAACCATGAAACACATACCAATGATCTCATACCATGTTATGATCCAACTGATCTTGTTACTGACTCTTAGTGAAAGAGTTGCTTGATTTAGGTCAAGCACTAGACTTCGAATCCTTTGATATTATCTCAGGAAGAATAAATGTAAGGGGAGAGAAGGGCCTCTTTCACTTAGAGCTGTCACTATAGTTTTTAGAATGTTGACAAGATGATTGTTTCTTGCAAAAGAGTAAGTTGAGCATAAGGCTCAACTTCTCAGTACCACAGACTATTTATATAATATCTCAACAACTACTGATCCAATTCATATGAAACTTGGGGTGCACGTAGCTGAGAACCAGTAGTATCCAAATATGTAAAGTGCAATTCAAGAATGTCAGAAATGACTCACGCATGAGTCATTCTTTCCTAGTATCTGTCATCAACCAGTAAGTAGTGAGTAAGCTATTACTGATCAATGAGTAAGCGGATCGGTGAGCAATCAGTAAGCCAGATGAATAAGCACATATGAGTAAGATGAGTCACCAAAGCATAGGTAAGCAGATGAGATCACAGATGAGAATCCTAACATACCATAATACTACTGATACTGAAACCAAGAGATGAAAGCAAGGATGAGAATGCAATGCATTGAGGAATGGACAGGTGGACAGATGATTGATTAATAAGCCACATGACTCTTTATGTGCTCACTTTATGCTTTCTTTACATCATGCTTTTCATCATACACTCAACTTAACATATGCCACGTGGCCAGGCATTGTCTGATGATGCACACTGGATTATCTTACACATGTCTTCACAATTGACCCTTGACAATATCTACACATGTCTTCATGATTGTCCCTTGACAATATCACCCATCACACTGGAGTTCCTTGTTGTACTATAGAGCACACTGTGACCGATTTCAGATCTCATGGAACAGCCAATCACCCAAACAGTCTACTCCAACCAGCAAATAGAATCCTTACAATGCAGGAAGTACAAGTGAGTTCCTCACATTCTCTAGTTTGTTCTGTGGTGCATATTGACTAGTTTCTTCAAGGCACCATCATCCATCCTCCAGATGCTTATCTTGATGAGCTGAGACATATTCTAAGAGACAGGATTGGTGTTGAGGTGTCATGGATGACTATATGCCATACCCTGAGAAGGAGTGGCTTCACAATGAAGGTAAGTCATTTCACCTTGAGTTCACACTCAAGTGCACTAACTTGCCCAGCTGAGCAAAAATGCACTATAGCACAATGAGGACATGTGCCTTCAGTATCAGTATACCATTGGCATCACCTATACCACAGAGCAGGCAGTTTTTGTGGATGAAAGCTCCTTTGATCACCAAACTGACCTTCAAGGGCAAGCATGGGCAATGTCAGAGAAGGTAGCAGTAAGGAAGAGCTTTTTCATTTGAGGAAAATGGTGTGTCCTGCTATCTATATCTACAACATACTAGATTACAAAGTATCCAGTTATTCACTTTTCCCAGCACTCTTGCTCAATGGCATCATTGATAGCCAGATGGTTAAGGGTTCTTTCACATCTGAACTATTTACCAGCTTCATCCAAGGTCTACTTTTGAAAATAAATCGCTTCCCTGGCAAGAACCCAGAATTGATCATGGACAATGTGTGCATTCATAGAAGTCCACAAATACTCCAAATGGTCAAAGAAACGTATAATATTAGTTTTCTCATGCTGATGTATTGCTCATTTGAATGTTGGATCCTTTACCTGCCACCATACTCTCCTGATTTTAACCCAATCAAACTTGCATTTTCAAAGATCAAGGCCTATGTTCATTGGAATGGGGGTGTGGCTCATGCTGACTTGGGTGATGGTGATACCAATGTGTAAATTTTCCTGTAGAGAGCAGCATTCTCTGTTATGTCAGATGATGCAGCAGGTTGGTTCCACAAATGTTGATATATCTGACTTTTCCCAAGTTACTGTGGTGTCCCCTTGTTGTACTGTATTGTCATGGTAACAAGCTGTGTCAGTTCTCAAGCCTGAAGTCAAGTTGATAGTAGAAGTGTGTTCAGGTGAACAGGCTGGTTCCCATTGTAAAGAATAAGGATCCCTGCAGCAGTCAAAGTGTTTTATGCTAAACACCTTATGGCCAATAGACCCTTCCTAGTACGACTTGGTCCATTGGGAAGATAGGGTAAGTTTATGATGGGATAGACTAGGGCTAGTTCCACTAGCTATATGTGTTCAAGTCCATCATAGACCTTGAACATGCAGAGAGAAGAAGAAGGTATGTCTTGAAGAAGGAGAGCTCTTCTCAGTAGAGTGAAGAGAGACTCTTAGGGAGGGAAGGAAGGGATAGGGAGAGAGTAGATGGTGGATGGTGTGTGTGTGTGTGAAGAGTTGATGAAATGGAGAGGTGGATGTGGTTTGAGGATTAGGAGTGAAGTGAGTTGCAGGCAAATATGTTGGACAAGAGTAGGTTGGATTCTACAAGAGACCAAGCTTAGGGCTTTGGTCACAAACTACTGAGCTTATATAGACAGGAGAAGTGCAGCAATAGCTGCGCTTTGACTGTGCTACTAGTATAGTAGGAGTCATAATAAGTAGGAGTCATAGAAATGAGGCCATGAATGAGTCAGAACCAAATGACTGTGCTGCACAGTAGGTGTGCAGCATTGCACAGTTGAAACTAAGAAGTAAGTGTAAAAGGAAAGAGAACCAAACAAAGGGAAAGTAACAGCAATCCAGTGTTACCTGGACGTGTATGGATCACATGATAACACAGAAGGGATCATGAGACGTAAGAGATCATGAGACCAGTAAGTAAAGGGATGTATGAAGCAAGCAGTCCATAGAAAAGGTAAGAAGTAAACATAAAAGGAAAATGTTGTAACAGTATTGTACCTTGCAAAGCTACCATTCTGGCCTTAAACATTGTGGGACCCCCAAGCCAATGCCCCAAGCAGTGGAAGACCCTCACCACTCATGGCTGCTGGCCATAAAATCAGCTGTGCTGGCCTTTCCCCCTACAACCTGCTCCCTATGTTCTCACCCATGTCCACAAACTTGCTATGATGCCTGCACAGGCACCTCATGTGTGGGCCCTGTTGTTGCTCCTACCATCTCTGACCCTGCCAACTCCCTAGTTGAGCCCTCAGCATCTTCTGACCTAGTTGCCCACAAGTCTCCCTTCTCTGTGCCACCTCTGTCATCTCTTGATTCATTGCCTCTGCCTTCACCTCCCTTGCATCTCAGCCACCTGCCACTTGTGCTGCTGCCTCCAGTGTTCCACATGCCACTTGCACCACCATCCAATTTGCAGTCCATCACCTCTGCTCCCCACTTGTGCTGCCCCTGTGCCACCTCCCTATCTCCCACTCTTCCTCTTGTAAGGTATGTGATCCAGCTGAGCATGAAATCACATGCACTGTAAGTGGCACCCATGATGTGTCATCTTCAAGTTATTCCCTATGCCCCCTTTCTTTCATCATCTCTTAGTCTAGATTCCTTTTATCATGCCTCCTGCCTCACTATATATAAACTGTCCTCCTACCCTCAGCAATAGAAGATTCTCTTTTGTGCCTCTCACATTGGTCTGCCTGTGAAAGCCAAGAAGCCAAAACAACTGCACATGAGGTGCTTGCTCCCCTCTGTTCTCTCTGTCCATACCTGCCCTCAGATCAAGCCCACTGAACTCCACATGCCCTGACCTGGCATGCTACACTCTCATCTCCTGAATCATAACCACCTTTGCCTGGGCCTCTTGAACCATTGCTACCTACAAGTGCCTCCACAAATCCTTGCCCACTGACTCTGCTCATCACCACACTGCCTCACCAGCTGAGGGTGTTGTTGAATCAGGCCTTGGAGACATGAAAACCAAAGAGTAACCTGGTGCACTGTGTCTTGCTTCCACTCCCCATGCCCTCATGCACTCACATTCATGACATCTGTCAACAACACCAGAAATGAAGAAGACCTTGAGACCATGGTTGGAAGGTGTTACTGTAATCACTGCACTCAGTGACCACCTCTTTTCTGAGTTCACACCACTGCTGTCAAGACACGTACTGCTGATCACTAAGGACTCAGGAGCAGGTGGGCAAGGGTCAGAACAGATGGTACGTGGCGAAGGTGGCGTTGAACAAGAGGATGAGCCAAATGACGAGGAGGTACCAGATGGGGACTGGTAGGTGCTGCAGGAGACAAAGGTGAAGGCTGGAGGCCAGTGTAGCAAGGGGGCTTTAAACAAGGCGGTCGTAGAAGAGTACCTTGGAGGCGAGGGGAATCTTTAGACTGAGTGGTCGTGGGGGAGTACCCAGGAAGATGAGAGTATCACAAATGGACAGTCTGACGACTGCCATGCTTCATTGGGGCTTATATACAGTGTACAGGGTCGATTACAAAGAACTGGAACTATTCTAGACCCCTTGGTACCATCCAATAGGACTACAGAGGCATAAACTTGCTTGTGTCAAGTTTCAGGCTTACTGAGCACATTACTGATCATTGTGGAGCGATGACATCATTGTGATGTCACTGTGGAGTGCTTAGTGAGCCTATGAGGTCACTGTGGAGTTGCTCAGTCAGCCATGATGTCATTGGAGCCTTGATGATGTCAGATGAGTTATGCAACAGCTTCTAAGAGTTTGTGCTGCTGTTTTGGGTTCCTGGTGGCTGGGTGACCATGTGGCTGCCACGCGATGATTACCCGATTAGGAAATAGGTGCCTGGTCGTGTTATGGTGCCTTTGCAATAGCAATATCTTGCACCGCAGGAGGGATACCCCAAGAAACAAAAGGGAGTTGGTAAAGCAAATTGAGAGAGGTCTCTCTTGAGTGGAATAGGACAATATTTGGCCAGTACCTGGCCTTGGTTCGTAACAACTGCAAATGTCTGTCACTGATGCCTCAATGCCTCTGCCCCAGCATGCCCATTAGCATGAAGTCAATGCTGCTGCAACTGCAATTGCACCATCTGCCATTCACCATTCACCAGTTCCACTCACCATCCCCTTCTCACATCTAGATTTCCTTTCATATGCCTGTGTTTTGTGCTTTTCCTGTCCCTTAGCCTTAGTTCCCACCTGTATATGCTATCATCTTGAATAAAGTTGCCCTGTTGTTCCCTTATCATCTGTGTGAACCTGAGTGCAGTGAAATGAATAAATGCATTCTTGCATTCCTGCTAGGTGCTCCTCCTCTTTGGTGCTTCAGACTTAAGAACTCATTTTGCATTCTTGGACACACTTCACTGCCCCATGGACTCGAGTGTGCACTTCCTGGGGGGGCTCCTTCCTGGCACACAACTGTGCTCCTGTCACATGATTTGAGAGAAACAACATTGCACACCACAATGCTTGAGTTAAGAACACTATGGGGCTGCCTTAAGATAGCCCATGGGTACAACATGAGGGAGAAATAATAGATATAGACCATGATTTTGAATTGTAATTCATCTAATGCACATGTGGAGGTGGCTTGAGTCCAGCTCCACCAATTCTCACTCAAATCTCATGAAAACAATGGGGCTGCCTAGCCCTCATTCAGGCAATTCAGGGGCAATAAGTTTTACATGAATTGAAGCTGTTTTGAGGGAGATATCTGTCTCACTCATTTGGAGGGGGTTTTCTGTGCCAATTTGGGTGGGATTCGAGCTCTGCCAAGTGCACTAAAAATGGCAATAACAAGATACCCACTCCTGCCTCATCTTTGCCACTAGTGCGGCTGCACATGTTGAACCAGAACCCGAACAGATCAAAGAAGGTGAAGACCTTCATACAAGGTTCAAGATCTGCTCATAGATGTTACATGTTAGACAGAACTTTAGCATATGCGCTTATGGCAATAGGGTTACACATATTATGCTATCTATCACAAGATGCAGCCTTATGCTGTGTCTAGAATGTTTCCACATCATGCATCGCTGTATGTGCAATATAGTGGACACCTGTAGTCACCTCTTTTTGACTTAGGAACAGCCCTGGGTCATAGAGGTATAAATACCATACATGTAGACAAGTATACACATCGCTCTACACCCCAATATCAGTTGAGCACTTAGCACAACCTCTAAGGTGGGTTTCTTGGCCTGTTAGCTGCACTCTATGCTGTGCAACAGGTTATGGGCCCTGCAAGCCATGCACCTTCATCAGCTGCAATGATGGCAAAGCATCCCTGAAGCCTGCATGCTGCAGCGAGCTAGTCTACCCTATGGGGAGACTATGTTGGCTTGTTATAATACAAATACTCTTACTGACAACCTCTAAGCCTTTTTAACAGCTACTATGTTGTCATCTCAACCCTCTGCCTCTGTTGTCCCCATCCTTGATGGAGTGAACTATGGTATCTGGTCAAAGGCTATGAAAGCCTACCTCATGTCCATTGGACTGTGGGGTTATTGCAATGGCACGTTTGACTTGCCAGTCCTTCCTGGACTTCCTCAGGTGCCTCTTCCCAAAGAGATAGCTGCCCAGGCTGCCGCACAAGTAGCCCTGAGAGAATGGAACAAAGGAAATGACAGGGCAGTCGGTCATATGGTCCTAAGATCTAGCATCGCAATCCAACAGGATCTTACATCCTTGGATAATGCTGAAACAATTTGGAATCGCCTAGAAACCCTATATGGTATGGTGACTACCACTAGCATCTATAAGGACTTTAAAGAAGTTATTTCAATTCACTTAAAACCAAGCCTTCATCCTGGCCCACAGTTGGATTGGATTCACACTGCATTCCAGCGCCTTACCGCATCCTCCCTTATCATTCCAAACACTTTGCAGGCGCTTATAATGCTTGCTGCCATTCCCAAGAAATGGGAAATGCTCGTACACATCGTCACTCAGAACTATGCCCTTGAGGATCTTAACCCAAAGGACATGTGAGAGGCAATTGTCTCTTAACACCAAACTGAGCTAAATTGTGGCACTAGCACAAGGCACAGCACGCAGAAGCTCTCCGCTGTCAAGCACAAGCATGGTGATCCCTCCTTCTCTTCTCAGCAGCAGGGCAGTAAGCCCAAGTGCATTGAAGATAAGGACAAGCGCCAGTGCGGTAAGCACGGCAGAAAAGGAAAAGGGAAGGGCAAGGAGAGATCCAACCAAAGCCATGGTCCTGGACACTCACACATTGCAGATGTTGCCGCACTCCCACTCCTGACCATTACCACTATCGCCCATCTGGCTCCCTCAGAGATCCAACAACATACCGTCCCAACTGAAACTGACCCTTGCAAATGCACTCACGGCCCATACAAGGCCTTTAACAAAGCGCTTGATCTTGCTGACAATCTTGGGGTAACTCCCACTATACAGACCGTCAAGACACTCGAGCAGCGGATCTCGACTCAATCTGCTGCCTCGTCAAGTGCAGTCAAATTACTGTCGCCTGTCCCTGAGCCCATGGACCAGGACGATGGCAACTTCACACAAACAAACACATCAGATTTATTCAACATATATGATGGTATCCCAGAAGGTGCTGCCACCCCTGAGCATGCTCTAACCCTGTCAGATGAACCACTTGATTGGGGCAGCAACCTCAAAGATAACGAAGTGTGTGTGCCTTCCTCTCTCCTTTGACTCGCTAAGGAACCTTATAGAATCTCCCCAGCCCCTAAAAGGGCTAGATATCTCTAATGAGTGTTCCCTTGTATTGCACAATGTACAAATTAGCGCAGGAAGTAGTTCCCTGCATAGTGAATGTAACACAAATTGTTTGAGATGTAGAGGAAAGCATGACTTGAGTAAAATGGGATCCTTATGGCTCCTAGACTCTGGCGTGTCCACACACTTCACCTTCAAAACAAAAGATTTTATAGAGTATATGCCAGCTTTGCTGCACGAAAGATCCCCTGTAAAAACTGCCGATAACACAATCTATGTGGAAGGCAAAGGTGCTGTGTTGCTCTGGCACACTGTCAACTCTAAAATAGTTGTCACATGCATTTCTCCTGTCCTCTATTTTTCCCTACAAGAGTATGGACGTATAATCCTGTCCTCTTACTCCTTATTCCCAGGTCAAACCACATATTGGTTAGATGCCTCGATCAAAAGTGCGCAAGTGCATTCACTTATCTACACAGTAGATTATGATGTCATTCACTGATGCCTTGGCCACCCATCTAAGGATGTCATAACACATGCAAAGACACATACCAAGGGTCTCTCTGAAGACTTGAAAATCCCTCAGGAACAGCCGGTATGTCCTGGCTGCACGCAAGGCAAAATGCCTGCATCTGCACACCTCCCTTCTGATACTCATGCTTCCACACCATTCGAGGGTATCCACTCGAAGCTTAAGAGTTTCCCTGTGAAGTTGTATCATAAGTATGAATATCTTGTCAGCTTCATTGATGATTATTCCTCCTATGCATGGATTACACTCTTAAAAAATAAAAAGTCGACCATAATGGCTGTCAAGCAATTCCTTGCTATGGTCAAGAACCAATATAAAGCAGGAATCAAAGAGTGGATGTCTGATGCTGGCGGAGAATACAAATCTGAGGCCTTTGACAATGTCCTAAATGATGAAGGAATAAACATTCTGCAAAGCACCCTCTACACTCCACAACAGAATGGACACGCAGAGCGCTTCATGTGCACTGTAATGGACAAAGCTCAGGCAATGCACCTTGAAGCTTGTCTACCTCCCTCCTGGTGGGAATTTGCAGTGAATCATGGGACACACTGTTACAATAGGACACCTGACAGATGCCTTCAATGGCGTACACCCTACAAAGTCCTAAAGAACGAGGTCCCTGATATCTCACACCTCAGAGTATTTGGTTGTGGTGCATATGTGCACATACCAGAAAAGCGTCAAGTCAATAAGCTTTCACCTAAAAGCAAACTAATGATTGTAAGGTGAGCCATATTGCTGGCCTCGGAACCATGTGTGGACCGCGCGTGATGCGTGACGCTCGGCCTCCTCCCACACCTTGCCTCCTTCCTCGCATCGCATCGCCCAGTCCTCACCACCAACCACATGCACACACCACGCCTCGGCACACGCGACGCATTCGCGTCTCAGGCCTTTCACCATGGCCTCGACCATCTCGACCAGTCTCGATTCTCTTTCATGCCTATCTCCCTTTCATGCCTTTCATCCTTAGTACTTCTCTCCTGTATATAAAACACCTAGCTACTCTGTAGTAAAGAGAAGAAGAGAAGAAAAAAAGAAGGAGGAATACAGTCTTCTTGAGTTCCCCTTACCTTCAGTCAGAAACTTCCGCGCACAAGTGATCTTGCTCTCCTCTCCTCTCCTTCTCTTCTCCCTTCCTCCTCCTTACATTCCTCTTGCTCTTGGGTCAAGACAACCGTCTTGGATCGCCATCCAGCCCCACGAACTCTGCGCGCCCTGGTTTGGCTCGCTTCATGATCTACCTTGGTCACACTGAGGGGATCAAAGCCTCACTTTTCATGAGGCTCCCAAATAATACGCTTTACACTAATGCTACCGCCCTCTACGATGAGTGTCACCAACTGGGGGCGGTGTCACTGACAAATCATTTCACATGCGAGACGTGTGCACTGAGTTGAGCGAGACAACAAGTTCTCGCAAGAATTGGGGTTCTTGGTGACAACACAGCAAGGGCTAGTGTGTACCGCGGAATGGGGAAGATATTGATAAGTCTTCATGTTTGGACGACTTAGCAACTCAGGGAGTTTCAGATGATGAGCTTGAAAGCTCAGAGGCAGACAATCCTGAAGTGTAATCCAGTAATATTTCACAAGAGAACAAGCTTAGAGCTTGTTCTCCCCAATTGACAGGTTTATATACAGTCAGAGACACTATATCAAATGGTGTCCTTTAGGGAACAACAAGGTGATCAAAGTGGGAACATGCTGGAACCTAGTGGTAAACATGAGTCAAGGAAACAAGTCATCAAACATGCATTAAATGTGAGTTGAGTACGGGTAGGCTAGCCTGGTTGCTGGTCTGGTCCAAAGTCTTGGTACCTGTGACATCACCCCCTTGTTAAGGTCCAAGCCGTGTAGGGGATAATCATAGAGTGACAATGGTTAACATGAAAATACAGTTGGTCACAAGGGACTCAACATGTTTTGTGAGTCTTGCATTGTCAGTGTGGTGTTCTGCAACAATCAGCAATGTGTCCATGTTGGTTGCAGAGAACACAGATGGCAATTTTGGGGCATTCAAAGGTGTCATGTCCTCCATCGTGACACCAGGCGCACTGGTTGGAGACTCATGGGGTGAACTGATACCAAGGGTCCATAATGGCTTCCTTGGCATCCTTGTGTTCTTGTTCTGTGAGTCGAGGCATAGAATCAAAGAGAACTCAAGGTTCAATGTGGGCCTTGGCGTTGGCTTTGGCTAGTTTCACTTCGGAGTCTCTGATCTCCCAGACCATGTCATGGTATCGTGCTCTGGTGGTGATGAGGTGATCTTCCATTTGTTGTGCTTTTTTGATGGTGAACCTATAGTGACAGACCTTGGCTTCTAATGACAGGTCTTGTTTGAACCTTAAGGCCTCATTGACTGCCATGGTATGTTCGAGTTTGTCTTTGAATAAGAAGGTGTCCTTCTGGGTGAGGAGAGGATGTGGGTAGGGGTCAGCTCATGCTCAAATGGAGATACGATGAGTGGGGCAGCCTGGACTGTAGGTAGCAAGGACTGAGGGAAAGCCATTGACAAGGTCTGGTAGAACAAAGTGGGGTGGACGCATGTCATCTTTGTTACCTGGGTCTGGGATCAGTAGGTTTAGTCCAAGATCTCCTTCTTCCCAGCCTTCTCCGAGTTCTTCTAGCTCTGTTGGTTGGTTAGTGTTGTTGACAATGGGGGGTATTTCGTAGGCAGGAGGAGGTGTTTCTTTGACGATGTCTGCCAGGGCAAAGTTTTTGTCAAGGAGGATGATGCGGTTTAACTGTTCAGCGATGGGGGTGGCTCTTCGCGGAGGAATGGGAATAGGGTCAGGGGAAGGGGTGCGGACATGATAGGAGGGGCTGCGAGCTCTGAGGGGAGAGTTGGTCCCGAGTGTGGGAGAGCGGTTGCCAAAGGTGTATAGCATAGTGGAGAGGGAGTCATCTTCCCAGAGTTCATGCGCTTGTATGATCTTGGCTGCATGTTGTGCGGCACGTCGAACAAGCAGTTGAGTGTTGATAGTGGCAGCTGTGGATGGCAACAGTTCTCTAGATATTGGTAGTGGGACCAGAGCAGGAGAGTATGGTGGAGTAGGGACAAGAGTAACAGAGGAAGTGGTAGGAGAGTTTTGTGTGGTCGACATGTTGTAAGAAATGT
>JAGFNK010000521.1:0-36509 GCA_025769875.1 Russula earlei | reverse complement strand
TTAAAGAATTCCTTGGAGTCTTGCCTTTTGGAAGCTCTTAAGCCACAACGAACACGCACTATATCTTGAAACTCTTAGTCGACTCCTACCACCAGCACGACAACAACTATTATATTGGCACCTTGCTCAAGCGAAGAACATCCAAGGACAACCAGTTGACTACCAATCCTACGCACCAGTGAATTAAACCTCTGGACCAGAATCATTCAACCACGCCACCACATCATTAGTCCACTCCTTGAGACAGGATATCGCTTGTTCTACTTAGCTTGGACTTTAATCAGCTACTATCAGCTCACAGTTCAATTCTACCATCTACGTCTTAAAGAATACAAAGACAGGATCAATCTTAGTCCAACTTGCAGTTGTACCAGGAATACACAATACCTTGATGGGAAACTAACTCCTGGATACGACGCAGATTACAATCAACTTGGCGATTACCAGCCCAGACGCCTCATATACTGGTCCCCCTACATATTACTCAGTCCCAGCAGTCCTCGAAGCCTCAAGCCTTGTCCCTCAACCCTCACGCCAATCTGAACCACTGTCCCAACCAGTCAAGAATGCTGGTCCGCCAGTAAGAAGATACTGAGACAGATCCATGGATTACCAGTGTAACTGCAAAGCAGAATATTGCATGTGCAGTTATCGACCAGAAACCCCCCACTCCTAACAGAATCACCCTGTGGACACCAGGCAATTATCACCTCCCAATTCAGTAGTCCTGGCTCCTTGACACAGAAGACATGCAACGCCTCAGTGAGCTCCCTCTAGAAAAACAGTTCCCAACGCAAGAGGATTCCTTGTTGAAAGACCATTACCTCCTACTCCCCCTGACACCTACGTACCCCTGTTTACCAGTCGTATTCCTACACCTGTTGTACCTTCTCAACCCTTTACATCACCATTAGTTGAATCCCCTGATAGTATCGACATTAGAAATACTGAACTACACCTTTATTTGCCAGAACAATCTTTCTTAGCTCTGAACCTACCTATGTGATTGAAAAGAGAACTACTTGAATTCAAGAACTATTGTACGCAGGCTTGGCATTTAAGGACAACACACTTCGTGGTGTATCAACATCCCACCAGAGAGATAAACGACTTTGCTATCTCTGCAGCAGAATTCAAAGGATACTTGTGGAAAACCTGAGTAGTCTTGACCCAAAGTAGCATCACCGAAGAATACTCCCAAATCCACTTAAAAAAGCACCAAGGAAGACCCGACTCCATTCAACTGAAACCAGCCTACACCATTGCATATCCTTGGAACAATGGCCATTGGACTATAACATGCTGTCTAGATCTATGAGCACTAGGAGAGACATCACTGATGAAGAAGAAAATCTAATCCCACTCCTATTTGAAAACCTCAGCTACGACACCCAAGATCACTGTTACCGAGGAAGATTTGCAGGTACACCTATTATCAACCACGGAAATCTTTCTGACACTTGGTTATACGAAGACGAAAACGACGAAGTTACCACCGAACAACTTAAAGTGGCAGCCCCAGGAGCAGAGAACGTTCAAGACTTCAATCCCTTATAATTACACAGGCCTCTTCCTAGACAGACCAGTCAAGTGGAGCTGTTCTAGAAACATTGGGTTTACTATAACAATCGAGAAGTCGATTTTACAGCCAGAACAACTCAAGAAGTTACCGCTATCTTAGGAACTGCTCAGAGCACTCGAAGCACTACTCCAGGACCTTCCACCCAGCAGTAATACCCAACAACCTACTCCTCATACAATTAGCAACGTACCACAAGCAGTCCCTCGAACTGCTCACTCCAACTAGAATCCAACTTACAAGGTTCAGCCCCACCTATTGTTACAACTGCAACAACTCAGAATCCCACCATGTCAAGCAATCCACGCCTTGTCGGAACATGCACCAGAACCCTTTGATGGAAAGGCTGATAATGCAGAAGCCTTTTGGGCAGCTTTGGCCAATTATTACTACATCAATGGCGACTCCTTTACAGATGAAAGCAAGAAAGTTGCCTGCTGCACTAACCCACTTTAAAGTAGGAACACCCGCCTGGAGCATGGGCTAGAGAACAAACCACCAAGGCTATGGCTCAGTACAGTAGCAGACTATGGATCATGGGACGACTTTCAAGAAAGCCTTTGCTGATCACTTTCATCCCTGCAGAAGCAGAATTGGCCTCCGCTAATACCATGCACACCTATTATCAAGGAAACTACCATTTAATGAATGGTATCAGAAATGGTCGCACCACTGCATCACGAGCTACCACCGATGAAAGAACAAAGATGTACGCATTTAGGAAGAACATCAACCCGGCCTTACATCAGAAAATACTGGGAATCACACCGACACCAACTACACTTGCAGCCCTTGTCAAAGCAGCAAGAGAATTCGACAACCTTTTCCACCTATACAACTCCACTGCTTTTCGAGGAGGACGCTCTGTGCGTGCCCGAGGATTAAACACTCAAGGATCAGACTAATCCCATTGGAAATTAACTTGTACCAAGGAGAGCCCAACTGAACGACCCTGGGAATCCAGAAGTGAAAGGAAACCCCTCACAGATGCAGAGAAAGAAGTTTCGACGCAAGAACAATCTCTGTTATTATTGTGGAAAGAAGAATCATATGGCAAATCAATGTAGAGCAAAGAAAGCAGCTCAAGGACGCCAACGACAAGGATCTCGCCCCCAAACAGTCAGAGCTACAACCATCCAAGATGAAAACATCGAACCTGCGCAAGAAGAACCTGTTCCTGTTGCTTCACTAACGACTTGGAGAGAAACACTTGCAGACTCGATCCTCCACCCAAGATCTGCTCCTATGGATTTTTAATTGGACCCCCTTCTGCACTGAGAAGGGACACGGTCCAAATCAGTACAATACAAAGAGAAATCAATTACCCCAAAGTTTTTACCAAGAATATTCACTCCCCTTCCATTGCCTTGAAAGTTACCTTAATAGGGAAGACAAGCGGCAAAGAAATCGGTGCAAGAGCCCTGCTCAACAGTGGAGCAGAAGGAATGATAATCCATGAACGATTTGCACAAAGACACCACCTGCACCTTTGAACTATGACCAAACCCTTGCCAGCACAAAATGTAGATGGAACACAAAATGCCAATGGACTAATACGTTTTAGCACCATCCAAAGACTTCGCATTCAAGCACACACAGGCACCACTCATGACGAAAAAGCAGAATTCCTTGTCACTAACATTGGAGATCACAACATCATCTTAGGAACAGATTGGCTACGACACCACAACCCAGATATTGATTGGGCAAATGACACCATCACACACTGAGGAATTGCCCCCGAACCTGCCTTACCACGCACCCAAGCATAACATTGCATCTGCATCTGGAACACGGAATTACCAAATACAAGCACTTACTTTTCCTGAAGAAAAGAAGAACCTGAGTTTGCAAACGTTGCTGCACTAATCTTCCCAGATACTGAAGGACTATTGAACCCCTGTGTTGACAAACAAATCTACAATGCATTTAGACCAATGACAATCAGCATAAGAGCCAAATCAACCACAGTGTTACCGAGTGGTTTGGGGTCCGGAAGATGCCGGAACACCTGAACTATGGACTGCGCCTTTGCATTATGCGTGCGTCAGATCTTGATCGTTTATGTTCCTTGATATCACATTCGGAGCGCGTTGATCGTATCTTTCAGAAGATGTACTGAAGAAGCAATGAGTAGCATTGCTTCTGTCCCAGATGTTCCTGTACCGCCACGTACGTCGATTCCTTGATTGGGGAAGCACTTAATGCTTCCAGCACCGAGATCGTTTACATAGAAGCAACCTCGCTTCTATGAGCCATGTTTTGCTTCTATAGCACCGACTAGTACTACAGTAGTACAAACCTTATCCCTGTAGGGCTATATAAAGCCCCCAGTCGTAACAGTTGAGCCCTAAGCTCGACTTAGTTTGCCAATCCCAAACAGTTGACTCCTACCCCGTCTGCAGAGCCCCTCTCATCTTGTTGTCATACTCTAGAAGGATCTAACACTCCTTCCCCTCCACGAGTATTGCTTGCTTGACTCAAGCATATCTGCATTGGTAGGACGCGTTTATAGACGCGACCATTGATCTTATTTAAGGCACTTTGGAGCCTTAACATAAGTCGAGCTTCTATCACAGACATCGCTGTGAAAGCGAACCAGAAATAGGCAGGAAGCCTAAAGACTAGGATCTAGTCATCATACGGTCAGCAACCTACGCTGAAGTAGTCAAGGGGGAGAATCTATACAGACCTCTCCACGACAAGAAGAAGGTGTACTACGTGACTCTCGACGAGCAGCACGGTTGGACACACGCATACTTCTGTAAAGACCCCTACTGTCATTGGCATAGACAGTGGTAAGAGGGCAGACAAGTCCCGACTCCCTAGGAAAGGCAGTGGCGAGTGGACAAACTGGAAATCGAAGGAGAACATAGCATACGCGTAAAGTTCAACCAGAAATCAAAGCAAGGAACCAAATTTGGTTGGTTCAAAGCTAGAGAGAGGGACGATCTACCCTCAGGAATCAAAGGAACTGCCATCTGGTGTTGGGCAGACCAGGAAGGGCCTAACAGATACGAGGTCCGATACAAAGGAAGCTACCTTCCTTGTGAATACATCAACGATCAGTGGTACTTTATTGATTACCACAAAGGACGTCCCTACGCAGGAGAGGACGAAGACATCGACGAATATAAGGTCCTAGGTTTAGGAACCAGGACAGATCCTTATACTACTCATTGGGAACCCAGAAGCCCAGTAGTAGACGACCCAGCTCCATTGATACAAAAGTCATCAAGTGGAGAAACAGAACAGTCGGACCCTCCGACTACAGATCAGAAAGCAGAAGCACCAGAAGTATTGGAGCTAGCTGAAAGACTAGAGCAGACAGTACACGTCTCGCCCATTGAACCAACAATCGTTGAAGAAGCCAGAAGAATCAGTCGAAATGGCTACCATTGCAGCAACGCAGACAGCCACCATTGCCACCCAGACAGCAGGTGGAAGAGCAGGGCCCACCATCGTAGTAAACCCTGGAGGAGGTCCACCTGGAGCAGGAGGACCACCTGGAGGTGGAGGAGTCCCCTTCGGACCCGCAGGTCCACCAGTACCAGGAGGAGGCCCACCTGGAGGAGGCCCTCCAGCAGGGGGACCACCAGCAGCACCTCCTGTAGGACCAGGGGCGAATCTGGCACCTCAGCCGGCACCAGGCCCCCATGGGGGCAACGGATCTCTAAAAGGAGACCCTCCTGAAGTCTTCAAAGGAGACAGGAAAAAGACGAAGTACTTTGTCCAGGATTTCAATCTATGGAATCTGCTCAACAGCGACAACCCGACCATGACTATTCCAATGAAGCGAGTAGCCCTAGCTCTCACCTACATCAAAGGAGAGAAAGTGCATGAATGGGTGGTCAATCAAACGAACCTGGTAGAAGCAAAAAGAAATGGGGACCCGCCGTCTCCTTATGCACCAGTGCAGCTAGATCCAACTGACATGCTCTTTTGGACCGAATTTGTGGATGACTTCTTCAGAGAATTCAAAGACACCACAGAGCCTGAAGACGCTTTCATGGAGCTACAACAACTGTCCATGTCTAAAGCAGCATCGCTGGATGACTATACCAGCAAGTTCCTTGTTCTGCTCAGTAAAGCAGGATGGGACCAGAATTCACCAGGAGCAGTAGAAGCCTACAAGGCTGGACTAATCACCTGGCTGGTGCGACGAATCTACAATCGACCAGTCAGAGATATACCTGCCATCAATGATCTACGAGCATGGATCAATGCTGCCTAGGGAAGAACAGGCCAGAGACCAGCTCATGAAAGCCAATATTGGATCTGGAGGTGGATCGTTGACCACCAGGGAAAATCGCATGAAATCCCTACAGGTTGGGAAAAGGCGAAACCAAAGAGATCCGAATGCAATGGAAGTGGACTCAGTATCCACTGATGCAGCAAGGACCAAGCGACGTCCTCCTCTGACAGAGGAAAAGAAGAAACTGCTAGCAGAAGGGAAATGCTTCATCTGCAAGAAAGCAGGACATATCAGTCGGAACTGTCCTGACAAGGACAGAGTCAAGAAGAAATCAAGTAACCCAAGGGACAAAGGGAAAGCTCGAGCTCTGGAAACAGAGAAGGAGGACGACTCAGGGGATAGTGGAAATGAAAGCACTGTCTCCGGGCGATCTACATCTCCTCCTCCTACCTATAACAAGAGCTCCTCCTCGGCGTCCATAAAGAAGATGTCCACCAAACAAAAGGAGGACTTGTTGGAAGAACTGATGGAACAGGGTTTTTAGGAACACCTAAGTCGACGGCCTGGCTTAGGAAGAATAGTGTGTTGCAAGTGTACATTAGAAGACTGAATGCTATGAATATTCCGTTCACTTTCGTCACTGCACACACAACGGCCGAGGAATCTGCTCTACTGGACAGTGGAGCAACAGAGAACTTCATCGATCACTCAGCTTGGAAAAGACTGAAGATTGGGAAACAAGAACTACATGAACCCATGGTAGTACGAAACGTCGACGGAACCCAGAATAAGCAAGGGGAACTCACCCATTACTGCTGGCTTCGCGTCCGATACAAGGAGAAGGAGAGCTTGCAAAGGTTCTATCTCACAGATTTAGGAACGGATCGGGTCATCCTGGGATATCCCTTCCTATATGAATTCGACCCCACCATCAACTGGAAGAAAGGACAGCTGATGGAAGGAACGGTACAGATTGAGACTGCTCGATACAAGTACCTGGATCTCTATGTCGCAAAACTCCAAAAGCGAGCAAGAGATGAAAACCGACAATTGAAGAAAGGGGAAGCCATTTACCTACAAAAGACGACTATTGCTCAGAAGTGGGCCCAGCAGTCGATTAAACCACAGGAAGGAGAGGATCCCCTTGCCAATGTTCCAAAGCAATTCCACCGCTTTGCAGATGTCTTCTCAGAAGAGAAGTCCCAGAGGTTCCCACCACCAAGGGAACCAGACATGCAGATAGAGCTGTTACCTGACGCACCAAAGGAACTAAACTGCAAAGTGTACCCCCTAACACGAGATGAGCGAGAATACCTCAAGAAATTCCTAGCTGATGAAGTAGAGAAGCGATACATCACTCCAGGTCCATCCAGCTACACATCTCCAGTGTTCTTCATTGGCAAGAAGGACAGCAAGGAGAAGAGGATCATTGTAGACTATCGACGACTAAATCAGTGGACCAGACGAGACAATGAACCTTTACCACATCTGGAACAAGAGGTGGAAAGACTCCGAGGGAAAAAGGTCTTCTCCAAATTCGATATACGATGGGGATACAATAATGTGCGACTGGCAGAAGGAGATCGCTGGAAGGCAGCCTTCAAGACGCCATATGGAACCTACCTGCCCAACGTCATGTATTTTGGGCTCAAGAACGCACCAGCCTTCTTTACTAGGCTGATGAGAAGAGACTTCGGTGACTGGCTGGACCGATGGGCAGAATACACGGTCAACTATCTGGATGACTTTGGAATTGCCACGGGGGACAGTCCTGAACAACTAGAAATCCATGAGCAATGTGTCAACGAACTACTCACTGCTGATGCAGAAGAAGTCATACTTCCTGAAACCCCAGAAGTGCCAGTTCATGGTGCGAAAACTAACCATGCTAGGATGGGACATAGACGAAGGGAAGATGAAGATTGAGGCCTCCAAAGTCCGAGGAATCACGGACTGGCCTCGGGAAATCAAGGACGTACACGAAGTGCGCAAAGTCATGGGAGTCCTCAGTTACAATAGGGCTTTCATTCGAGGATTCAGTCAGATTGCTCGACCCATTATTGCCTTGACAAAGAAAGGGGTGCCATTTGAATGGACCCAAGAATGCAAAGATGCTCTGGAACGACTTATCCAGATAGTATCTTCTGACCCTGTCCTGCTCCATCCTGATGAGGAGCGACCCTTTGAACTGGAAGTAGACGCGTCCAATTATGCCATTGGAGCAGTATTATTCCAGAAGGACGAACAAGGAAAGAGGAGGCCAATAGGTTACTTCTCAGCAGCCTTGAAACAAGCAGAGAAGAACTACGACATATGGGACAAAGAGTTCTTAGCCATGGTGCGAGCCTTGAAACACTGGCGACACCTACTCATGGGAGCAAAGCATAAGGTGGTGGTTTATACAGACCATGCGAACCTGTTGCATTACCGACACCCTCAGCGAATAAATGGTCGAGTGGCAAGATACATTACCTTCTTGGCGGACTTCGACTTAGAATTGAAACATCAGGCAGGGGCAAGGAATAAAGCAGATGCCCTGTCAAGGAGACCTGACCTTGACGATGGACAAGGGGATAAAGAAGAAGTGGTCGCGCTACCTGACCATCTTTTTATTCGAGTAATGCACACTACTGCATTGGAAGAACGGATAAAGAACCAACAAGGGGAAGAAAGACACCGATTAAAGTTACTTGATTGGGTACAGAGACACCGACTGGAGAAGCGACATAACTTATGGTGGAAGAATGAAGCCTTGGTGGTTACAGGCGACGAAGGAACCCACAGGACCTTACTGGAACAGTATCATGACAGTCCCACAGCAGGACACCCAGGAAAAGCTAAAACATTACTGGGAATGATGCGATACTACTGGTGGCCCACCATAAGACGCTTTGTCGATCGATATGTGGAAGGATGCGCAATTTGCCAAAGTAACAAGTCAAACACTCATCCAAATCGACCTCCCTTGTATCCCATTCCACCAGAAGAAGGGGCTACTCCCTTCTCGACTGTCAGCATGGACTTTGTGGTCAAATTGCCGAAGTCGAAAGGATATGACAGTATATTGACTGTCACTGACCACGATTGTACTAAAGGCGTCATCTTGCTTCCTTGCAAAGAAGAAATGGACGCAGAAGAGCTAGCACAGCTCTACAAGGACAGAATATTCCCATTTGTGGGAGTACCAAGCAAGATCATATCCGATCGAGATAAACTAATAAGTTCCAAGTTCATTAGGGAACTTTGCGACCAGCTGCATATCAAACAGAATATCAGCACTGCCTACCATCCTCAGACAGATGGACAATCAGAAAGAACGAATCAGACGATGGAAACATCGCTAAGAATCTTTTGCAACCACCAACAAGACGACTGGGTGGATTGGCTGCCTCTGGTGCAATACACGATGAATTCTAACGTTTCAGAGACAACCAGACAATCCCCTTTCTTCTTATGGATGGGTTTTACGCCCAAAGCACACCAGCCAAATCGGGAAAGCAAGATACCAAGAATAGACAATTGGAAAGTCCGGATCCAGGAAGCGAGATCACAGGCACAAGAAGCGATGAAGATCGCTTCCCTAATGTGGAAGCGAAGAAGTAGTTTCCAACCTTATCAGAAAGGAGAAAGGGTATGGCTCGACAGCACCAACCTAAAAACGACACATCCTACAGTGAAACTACGCCCAAAACGATATGGGCCCTTTGAAATCACGGAGGTGATTAGTCCGGTGACATACAGATTGGATCTCCCTAGCCGCTGGAGGATCCATAACGCGTTTCATGCCTCCTTATTGACACCTTACAAGGAAACCGAGGAGCATGGGGCCAACTACACCAATCCAGAAGCAGAATTGGTGGAAGGAGAAGAGGAATATGAAGTAGCAACGATTTTAGGTTCGAGACGAACTGGAAGGAGGAAACAACTAGAGTATCAAGTCCGGTGGGAAGGGTACTCCGAAGCCCATGACTCTTGGGAGCCAGTAGAGAACATCAAAGCGTCTAGACTAATAGAGGAATATCACAGAAAGAACCCCACGGCCATACGGGTTATAAAAGTCCAGCGAAAGATGCCCTCTACTTCCTCATCCCCATATCGTCGCTCACAAATGTCCCAAACTCCCACTAATGAAATCGTTCCCCAGTCCGACCTCTCTGGTGTAGAGGGGCCACTTGAAATCACCACTCCCGATGCTTCCCTTCTTGCCTTCTTCCAAGGAATGGATGAACATAACACTGGAGAAGGAGAAGCAGATATGCGTCCTCTCGAATTTGGACCCCCTGCTGACCAAGTCGACGTTCAGCCTGGGGATTGGGATGTGACGTCCCCCACCAGCACTCTTGCCCAGGATGCCCACCCTGGAGAGCCTTGGGTACGATGGGACGCTGACAGACACCACACAGGGATTGACATCCCTGATGGCATGACTTGGGGCAACAAACCGGCCAGGTATGTGGCCTATGACGTTGCCTTGGGAGAGCCGAGAGTGAGGGGGAAGAATGGAGAAGGCCATGCAGACTATGGCGAGATCCTCCAGGCCACCCCTTGCTATAACCTCTATAACTATGGCCAAGACGAACATGACTTAGACTGCTTCGACACAGAGAGGCAGTTCGAAGGGCGCTGGAGACAGACCCTCTACCTGCTAGGCGACTATGGGCTGCAGGCAGAACTCTACCGCTTGGACCATCTCTACACCTTACAAGAGACGCTGGAAGCTAACTATAAGGTGCTTGAAGAAGAGGAGAAGCAGCTGCGCTACAAGCTCAGCAAGTACCTAGCTGAGAAGCGAGGAGTAGAGAGAGACAGGGCTGAAGCCAAGGAGAGAATGGCGGCAGCCAAAGTACGCTCACGTTGTTGGGAGTTCATTGAAGCAGGCTGTAGCCAGGGAGAAACCCCTCCAGGTGTCTGGGCTGAAGAACTCCTCACCAACTATCGGGCTGGGCAGCCCACTCCCCCTCTACCCGTCTTCGTCCCTCAGCTGCCTTTGGCAGACATCGCTCAGGGGTATGCTACCTCTGACCCAGAACCAGTACCAGCCAGCCCCACACCTACGACGGTGCAAGGGTATACAGAAGAGGAGATGAACGTCCTCCAAACCATGTCCGGTATGCGCCTTCGAGGAGGAGCAGGATCGGAAGCGTCACCAAACCCTTCCCCCCAAAGCTCTATCTATTACCATTCCTATAGCAGCAGTGGGGAAGCGTCTACTGCAACGGCTGACTTCATTCTGGAGCCTCAGCAGCTGAACATGATAGAAGGGAGGAGGAAAAGGAACCGATGCAAGTATTGTGGCGAGGTAGGACATTTTAACAAGTACTGTCCACTGCCCCACCAGTATTGCCACGACCAACTGGCAGCAGACGCTGCCTCACATTGCCTAGTGCCTCCCTATCATCGTTCCTATACACCAATCAGATCATGCCCTTTCCACCGAGGATGGGAACAGGCACACCCGAGCAGGAAGAGGAAGTCCGACCAGGAGAGGGAGGACATTGCTAACCCGCACATTTTGCAGGTAGCGAAAGGAGAAGGGTCCAGGACCTTTCAAGAACCTTTCACTACAACTCCTCTTCGCTCAGACACACCTCCAGTCCGGAGGTTACCTAGGGACTCTGACAGACTCCCACAGATCATGTCTCCTTCAGCCACTGCTGAGGAGTCAGAGGCGATAGTGGCCTCAGCATTGGCTGCCTATGAGGCAGCAGAAGAAGGCCGATACACCTTCACTACATCACCTCCTCCCCTTGATGATGATGGCGTTGACCCCACCACTCGATTTTAGAATCGTTGGTGTGTGGGACCACCAATCTGAAGGAGGGGTAATGTTACCGAGTGGTTTGGGGTCCGGAAGATGCCGGAACACCTGAACTATGGACTGCACTGTTTGCATTATGCGTGCGTCAGATCTTGATCGTTTATGTTCCTTGATATCACATTCGGAGCGCGTTGATCGTATCTTTCAGAAGATGTACTGAAGAAGCAATGAGTAGCATTGCTTCTGTCCCAGATGTTCCTGTACCGCCACGTACGTCGATTCCTTGATTGGGGAAGCACTTAATGCTTCCAGCACTGAGATCGTTTACATAGAAGCAACCTCGCTTCTATGAGCCATGTTTTGCTTCTATAGCACCGACTAGTACTACAGTAGTACAAACCTTATCCCTGTAAGGCTATATAAAGCCCCCAGTTGTAACAGTTGAGCCCTAAGCTCGACTTAGTTTGCCAATCCCAAACAGTTGACTCCTACCCCGTTTGCAGAGCCCCTCTCATCTTGTTGTCATACTCTAGAAGGATCTAACACTCCTTCCCCTCCAAGAGTATTGCTTGCTTGACTCAAGCATATCTGCATTGGTAGGACGCGTTTATAGACGCGACCATTGATCTTATTTAAGGCACTTTGGAGCCTTAACAAGAAGCCAGAAAACACGACAGAGTGGACGGCCAAACAAGGGCATTGCGGTGGGAAGCTATCACAACCAAAGCAGTCGATTTGGCACTGAAGGGCTGCCTGCACGTTGAGCATGTCCTCGTTCTTAGGCACATGGGGAACGAAGTTCTGTGGACGCAGGGCCGTGACAAGTGGTGGCACGAGGAGCTGATGCGAGTCCTCAATCACTGCGTGCCAGAGATCTTGTCAGCGAAGATCCACTCTTTATTCTTTATGTGAGATGCCTGCTTGCACATGCCCATCGGCAAGCATCTGAACTCGCTGCAGAGGAGGGAACCCATGATGTGCAAGTTCCATGTCTTGCTCGAGACCACACACATACGATAGTATGATGCACTGTGTGGGAGAACAAAATGAAAGGTAGACAGGAATGATGAAGGTATGTCTCCCTGAATCCCATCCTTCCTCCAGACCCCTCTGCTCCTTCACACGCGTCCGGCCGCTGACAGGTCGAGACTTGTACGCCGCTGCTTGTGGTCCCGTCGTCCCTCGATAGAGAATGTGACAGACAGCTGGCCACGGTCGGACCAGAAGGGAATAATGATTTCCACCTTCAGAGTCATATAATTGAATGCCCAGGTGAAAGGGGCAAGCTTTCATATCCAAGGGTCAACAACAATGTCCTGATATCAGGTATGTATGATGCACCACATATGACAGAGCTGTCCTGATCCCTCTAATGATAAACGAGTGCATTTTTCTGTGGGTTGGGTAGGCGACGAAGGTAGTGCATGCGAATGCCGCGTCACACACGACAAACGCCGAAAGGTGCCCGAGCATCACACTGTCACTCACCGCGTCACTCCGGCCTACTGGGCCATCCCTCCATTGTTCGCCATTGTTCGCTGCCGCCGTACGCGAGGGCTCGCAGCCCACCATTTGCCCATTCATGCGCGATCGCAATTGCTGCCTCGATGCACACCTCGCTACAGTTGCAAATAGTTGTATCATGTCATGTTTTCAGCTGTAGAGCAAATGTAATCTTATCATGCTTGGGGTCGGCACCCCACAATGTGAAATGAAACCCAATATATTTGGCTGCCTCTAGATACAGTACATGAGGTTCTGATGTCCAAGTTTCAAGGCAATCCATTGAGAAATAGTTGAGATATGGCTGTTCGAAATTTCGCATGCAGATTAGCACCCAAAATTTGAAACTTCAAGAACTGAATATTAGGCTCCCATATTTTAGTTGCACCTAGATACGGTATATGAGGTTCCACTTTCCAGGTTTCAAGGCAATCTATTGAGAAACGGTTGAGATATGGCAGTTCGAAATTTCACACTCAGATTGCACCCAAAAATCGAAACTTCAAGAACTGATATTTATGCCCCAACTCTTGGGCTGCACCTAGATACAGGACATGGGATCCCACTGTCGAAGTTTCAAGTAAATCTGTTGAGAAACAGTTGAGATATGGCAGTTCAAAGTTTTGCACTCATGTCAGCACCCGAAAATCGACATCTCAAGAACTGAATATTAGACTCCCATATTTTTGCTGCACCTAGATATAGTATATAAGGTTCTACTGGCAAAATTTCAAGGCAATCTGTTGAGAAACTGTTGAGATATAGCAGTTTTAATTTCGCACTTGAAATGACATCCAAAAATGGCAAGTGCAAGGTCACGTGAAAACGACAGTAACCTGGGGGTCAAAGTGCTGATTAATGGGAGTCCACAGTTTTTTTTGGGTGTCAAAAGACCCCTGTTTGATGATTTTGTTGCGCAGCATAGAGCGCAGCTAACAGGCCAAGCAACCCACCTTAGAGGTTGTGCTAATGCTCAAGTGATATTGGGGTGTAGAGCGATGTGTATACTCATCTACAAGTATGGTATTTATACCTCTATGACCCAGGGCTGTTCCTAAGTCCAAAAGAGGTGACTACAGGTGTCCACAATATCGCGCACTCAGTGACGCGTGATGTGGAAACGTTCTAGATGCAGCATAAGGCTTATCTTGTGATAGATAGCGTAGTATGCGTAACCCTATTGCCATAAGCGCATATACTAAAGTTCTGTCTAACACGTAACATCTATGAGTGGATGCCTTTAGAAAGTAGGAGTCTCTTTTGAGTAGATCAAGGAATTCATGTGTAATCTGTTGGTGAAGGTGTTCTTCCCCTAAACCTGTGGCTATTGCCACGTCATCTAGGTAGTTACAGGTGTTTTCTGGGTATTTGAGAAGCCACAGTCAGAGAGTATGGTTCATTGCTCGTTGGAAGGTTGCTGGGGCATTGGTGAAGCCGAAGCCCATTACCATAGGGATGAATGTGCCAAATTGGGTTTTGAAGGCCCCCTTGTGTCAGTCTTCTGGATGAATCAGGATGTTGTTGTAGCCGGCTCGGACATCAAATTTGCTAAAGGTGGTTTTGCCCCTTAGTCAGTGTAATTGTTCTTCCATGTTAGGTAAAGCATGGTAATTGGGGACTGTGGCGTTATTAAGTTTTTGGTAGTTGACTACCATTTGTGGGGCAGTACTGTCTTTTTTCTGAACAAAGAAGACAGGGGATACGAAGTCTGAAACACCGTCTTTAATGAAGCCTTTGGCTAGGTCCTCCTGTATTTGTCTTGACAGTTCTTGTTTCTCATTCTGGGGAAGGAGGTAAGTTTGACAATCAAGGAACTTGGGGGCATCAGGTTTGAGGGTGATTCTGAAGTCAAGTTCTCCTTGACTGGGTGGGAGTCATTTGGCTGCTTCTTCTGAGAAGACTTTCTGATGTCGTAAGTACTCAGTGGGGATAACGGTTGACCTTATTTGTGCAACCCGGATTCTTGGTGTTTTAGCTAAGGGTACGGGGGTGAGGAGGACCCCTAGGTGGTTTCTCAGATGACCAGTACTCCAGTTGACCAGGGGGTTTAATGCTTTTAGGAAGGGGTAGCTGAGAATTATTCTATCTTCTCCCAGATTTGTAACATAGAAGGTGAGAAGTTGTGTGGTGGGACCGTGTCGCATGGCCATATGAGCATAATGGGTTAGTGCTCCTCCTTGGTTACTGGTGCTGTCCACGTTGATAATGGGCCTGGGGGTTCTGAGGGTTCGGAGTGGGATTTGTAATTTTCCCATGATTCCTTGACTGATGAAATTTTCTGTTGCTCCACTGTCAAGGAGCGCTTGGCCAGTCTTCCCATTGGTTGTTAACATAAAAGGAACTTTCATTGAGTTTTCTTTATGCTGAACAATGGTATCTATGTGGGCCTTAGTACCGACTGTTGTACCTTGGCCTAGAGAAAATCCTCCTTGAGGATGAGTGTCAAGACTCACTGTTGAACTATCCAGTTCAAGAGCGAGGGATAAGCTCGAAGACGAGTCGATAGACGTCCAAGACTGTGTGGGCAAGAAGTAGAGTCCAGAGTAGTAACAGATACCAGAGGGGTATTGTTACTGTGAGAGTCGAGCAATCACGCAGGGAAGAGGCCAGGGTAGTTGTCAAGACTCACTGTTGAACTATCCAGTTCAAGAGCGAGGGATAAGCTCGAAGACGAGTCGATAGACGTCCAGGACCGCGTGGGCAAGGAGTAGAGTCCAGAGTAGTAACAAATACCAGAGAGGTATTGTTACTGTGAGAGTAGAACAATCACGCAGGGAAGAGGCCAGAATGGTCACAAGGGGACGGTCCTTAAAGGAGTATCCCAGGGATGGAGAGTGCCGTAAACAAATGGACAGTCTGAGGACTGTCCGCTACTTTATTGAGCGCTTATATACTACAAGAGAACTGCTAAATAGGGAACAAGTCATAACCTTGTTATCAAGCACAATAGAGTGATGAGTAAGAAGTCGGAGGACGCTTACTGAGCATGCTCAGTCATGCTCAGTAAGCTGCTGAGTAAGAAGCTTCTCTTGATGAGTAAGAGCTTCCATTGTCCACGTGTTCACTGCTTTAGTGCACGTGCAAGCACCTGATTCATTTCCTGTTAGTTAGTTTAGGGCCGGTCATTTGAGGACTTGTAGTTTGGTTAGAGAATAGTGTTATCTTATAAGGCCCTTATATAGTCCTATTAGGGTCCTTAGAGTCGACCCTAATACTTCTACTAAGGTCCTTAGTGTTGCTTTATAGTTCGTTCTATAGTTATTAGAGTTGGTCTAATAACGCGTTGTAGGGTCTTTGATACTAGGTTAGTGCCTATTGTAGAGCTCCTAGGGTCGTTCCAAAGGGTCCTTAGGAAGGCCCTAATACTGTCTTTTGTTGCTAGAAGGGTTGCCTTTAAGTGGGGCTTGCTGTATGTCGATTGTGCCGAGAATCGCTCGCGCAACAATGCGCGCGCGATATTGTGGACACCTCTACTCACCCCTTTTGCTCGTGTGAACAGGGTGACACCATAGAGACCAGGTTTCCTCCTATAAGGAAGGGTCCTTCAAGGGCCCTCTCCGGAGAATGGTTCATGACAGTAGTCACAAGGGGATGGTCCTTAAAGGAGTATCCCAGGGATGGAGAGTGCTGTAAACAAATGGACAGTCTGAGGACTGTCCGCTACTTTATTGAGTGCTTATATACTACAAGAGAACTGCTAAATAGGGGACAAGTCATAACCTTGTTATCAAGCATAATAGAGTGATGAGTAAGAAGTCGGAGGACGCTTACTGAGCATGCTCAGTCATGCTCAGTAAGCTTCTGAGTAAGAAGCTCCTCTTGATGAGTAAGAGCTTCCATTGTCCACGTGTTTACTGCTTTAGTGCACGTGCAAGCACCTGATCCCTTTCCTGTTAGTTAGTTTAGGGCCGGTCATTTGAGGACTTGTAGTTTGGCTAGGGAATAGTGTTATCTTATAAGGCCCTTATATAGTTCTATTAGGGTCCTTAGAGTCGACCCTAATAGTTCTATTAAGGTCTTTAGTGTTGCCTTATAGTTCGTTCTGTAGTTATTAGAGTTGGTCTAATAACACGTTGTAGGGCCTTTGATACTAGGTTAGTACCTATTGTAGAGTTTCTAGGGTCGTTCCAAAGGGTCCTTAGGAAGGCCCTAATACTGTCTTTAGTTGCTAGAAGGGTTGCCTTTAAGTGGGGCTTGCTGTATGTTGATTGTGCCGAGAATCGCTCGTGCAACAATGCGCGCGCGATATTGTGGACACCTCTACTCACCCCTTTTGCTCGTGTGAACAGGGTGACACCATAGAGGCTGGGTTTCCTCCTATAAGGAAGGGTCCTTCAAGGGCCCTCTCTGGGGAATGGTTCATGACAATGAGGTCCCAGATTTTGGCTCGTTCTTCAGCTGGCAGGGCCTTCATGCATGCTACCATGGAAGCTGGTTCTTCTTCTTTAGACGGTTCTGGGGTTGATTCAGTGATGTGGGCTTTAGAAGTGGTGGGAGCCGTGTTTTTGGGGCATTCTCAGCTGAGGTGGCCTTTCTCCCTGCAACGGAAGCAACATCCTTCCTTTGCTAGTTGTTTTCATTCTTCTTCTGTAAGTTTTTTGAAGTTGGACTTGGCAGTGTCTACTTGCATTCGGTCAGGGTGATGAGACTTGTGTTCTGAGGGGGAATGTGTAGTCTTCTTTCCTTTGAGTTTTTCTCTGATAGTGACAAATCATCGGTGTTGTCTCCTGGCTTCTTCCTTCCATTCCTGGAGAGTGGTAGCCCAGGTGTCCCTGTTTAGGATTGCATGGTAGAGTCCACTTTTGAGTCCATTTTTGAAACTCTCAATGGCGATCACATCTGTCTCTGGCCATCCTGTTTTAGTAAGGAGTTGTTCAAAGGTGGAGAGGTTTCTCAAGTTGAGAAACCAGCAAAAACCAGCGAAACACCTGGAAATTCAGACACTCGGAAACCCAGGTCCATTTCCTTGGAAACCTGGCTGGACAGTCTGGGACTGGAAACCTAGGAAACCTACTGGAACCTACATAACTTCAGATCTAGGTCCTATATACCATATCTAATGGAAGGGGTTTTGGGGCACTGCACTGTGGTATGGGGAATTGATGTGGCAAAGGGGTACAATAGGCAATTTCTCCTTAAGACCAGACTCATGATGGATAAGAGACTGCATGTCAGCAGTAGGGGTGTTGGAACAGTGGCACAGGTCACTGCCACAGAGAATGCCATTTACATTGCACATGTTTGGTGACATTTGGTCCAGCAGCCCCATGTCACATCTTGTGTACCTGTACCCCTACCTGTGCCTACCCTTGGTCCATACCTGCATGGGTTGGCATTAGTGTTTTGCCCAGCCCAGCCTCAGGCCATGAGCCAGGCCAAGCCAGGCTGAAATAGGCCGGGCTGAGCTGGGCCAAAGTGACAGCTTCATGATGGCTTTGGCCCGGCCTATGATTTGAAAAGCTGGAGCTGGGCCATCAAGCCCCAGCTTTTTTGGGGTAATTATCATCTTTGTCAGCACTAAACCAGCATCAGTAGAACTCCTGCCTTTGCTTGTCAACAGTTACAGCACACCCTTGCCACACTCACCACCCAGTACCCTCCATATTCCTCCAGCGACAATGAAGCTCAGGGTACTGCTACTATCACTGAGGTGTCAAACATCCGATGAATATGAGATTCTGAGTTTCCCTTTACACAGCAGCTAGATCTTGATCAACTACGGAGCTCCTCATCATATTAGTCCATTCCGGACCCCTGACTTCATTATTTGTGCTCTGGCCTCCAGATCTATTACTCTGGGAGGTTATACAGTCATCAGACAGATTGGGACTAGATCTGCATCCATCCTGCTGGCCAGAAAACCTTGGAGATATCCTTATTAATCCTCATAGACATTCTACATGTACCAAAGGCCGATGCATGTGACTGCACAGTGCGCACGCTGCTTCGGAATGAGGGATGCATCACATACACTCAAGAGGGGTGTTCAAATTTACACATCAAAGATTGGAACATCGTGCACAGCTATCTGGAAAACAATCTATTGTTTATTGACTTCATAACTCCAGCTCTACACATGCAAAGAAGTGTCCCATCATTCCACATCCAGCATCAGCGCATGAGGCATATGTCCACACATGTGTTAATCTATTACTGTGATTCCGGTACCTGGATCTCGCTTGGCTTTATGGATTGTGATCAGTTATCCTGTCTGGAGTATACACTCAGCAACCGAACACTTCTTTTCCAGGCTTCCTGTGAGTGATTGGATCCTTGGCTACAGATTATCTACAGTACCTTAGCTGATCTGCTTGTTGTTTCTTCTCTTGTTCTGTGGTGGCCACTCTAGCGCGGTCAACACCATTGGAACACTCTGCGTACCTGCTCAACCTTACCAGTAACCATACCTCTCTGGTATTTGTTACTGCTCTGGACTCTACTTCTCACCCATGCTGTCTTGGACATCTATTGACTCGTCTTTGAACTAACCCCTTGCTCTTGAACTGGATTGTTGTTGAGATCAGCACTGGCCTGAGCCCCAGGTGCATTGTGATGCAATCACAACTCTGATGTGTTGACATGTTGGATCACCTGGACTGGGCATTACCGGCTTCAGCTCATATGCTGCAGCACATGTTAGAGACATTGATTAGATGATTTCGGACAATCAGTAGCTAGTTACCACTGATCCTCGGACATACTTAGTGATCCATAATGGTAGTTAGCTGCACTGCACTTAGTGGTGGTCTGAGGTACTTAAGAATGCCACAAAGCACATAGATCACTTCAGTTTTGTATCAACTAAACTGAAGTGAGTACTTAGTCTATGATATCTTATCGCTCTGTACTGATAACGTGTTGTAGCTATTATCTGATAGGTACATTATTTATATCAGTTTTGTATCAACTAAACTGAACTATTGTCTGATAGATCTGCCTGCAATCTTATCATCTGCTGCTATCTAATCACACGCACTGCACATTTTCAACAATTGTTCAACAGTGAGTCTTGACAGGCTGAGGCCAGGTATGGTGATGAGGGGTGTGGTCAAGTCATGACATGAGGGGGAGACAATGCAAAGGAGAGGCTGGAGGGGGGATAGGGAGAGTGCTGGTGGGTGGTTGCTTGGGTGCTTATGGTGCTGCTGAACATGATTGTGGGTGGGACAATTAGAGAGATTGGATGGCAGATGTGAGGTAGAGGAGTGAGGGGGTGTGGATGTAGAAAGGGAGAGGGAAGATGGTGGCAGGCTGGGAAATGGATGCATAGGTGGCATGCAGATCTCTGACTAACAGAATGAGAGACTAGTAAAAGGGGAGAAAAAGCATACTGAAACATACAGTAGCAACACCGTCCAATGGCAACGAAGATGGCAGCATGGTATGGGGCTCTTCAGCAGTGCATCAGGACTTGTTGGTGCATGGTGAAGGTGAGGGCGTTGAGGGCAAGGGCATGCAGCAGTTGATGGGGGTGAGGTGGCGTGCTGGCGGCAACAATGATAATGTGAGGACAAAGAGGAGATGGCACAAAAGGAATATGCACATATGTACTCTTGTCAAGACTCACTGTTGAACTATCCAGTTCAAGAGTGAGGGATAAGCTCGAAGACAAGTCGATAGATGTCCAAGATGGCGTGGGCAAGAAGTAATGTCCAGAGTAGTAACAAATACCAGAGGGGCACTGTTACTGTGAGAGTAGAGCAATCACGCAGAGAGGAGGCCAGGATAGTCACAAGGGGATGGTCCTTAAAGGAGTATCCCAGGGATGGAGAGTGCCGTAAACAAATGGACAGTCTGAGGACTGTCCTGTTACTTTATTGAGCGCTTATATACTACAGGGGAACTGCTAAATAGAGAACAAGTCATAACCTTGTTATCAAGCACAATAGAGTGATGAGTAAGAAGTCGGAGGACGCTTACTGAGCATGCTCAGTCATGCTCAGTAAGCTGCTGAGTAAGAAGCTTCTCTTGATGAGTAAGAGCTTCCATTGTCCACGTGTTCACTGCTTTAGTACACGTGCAAGCACCTGATTCATTTCCTGTTAGTTAGTTTAGGGCCGGTCATTTGAGGACTTGTAGTTTGGTTATGGAATAGTGTTATCTTATAAGGCCCTTATATAGTTCTATTAGGGTCCTTAGAGTCGACCCTAATACTTCTATTAAGGTCCTTAGTGTTGCCTTATAGTTCGTTCTATAGTTATTAGAGTTGGTCTAATAACGCGTTGTAGGGCTTTTGATACTAGGTTAGTACCTATTGTAGAGTTCCTAGGGTCCTTCCAAATGGTCCTTAGGAAGGCCTCTAATACTGTCCTTAGTTGCTAGAAGGGTTGCCTTTAAGTGGGGCTTGCTGTATGTCGATTGTGCCGAGAATTGCTCGCGCAATATTGTGGACACCTCTACTCACCCCTTTTGCTTGTGTGAACAGGGTGACACCATAGAGGCTGGGTTTCCTCCTATAAGGAAGGGTCCTTCAAGGGCCCTCTCCAGAGAATGGTTCATGACACTCTTGTAAGTGATTTGTGGCAAACAAATGTGAATGCAAACGCTGAGTGATTCAGTGGCACATATGTGTACACTTGTTTTTTTTGAGTTGCTTCCTGGCTGCCACACATCACTTGGACACTGTACATCGCTTCTCACACCCACCTCACCTTCACATTGCCCATTCTCTTGCTCTTGAGGTCGAACATGCCATATATGAACATTGTCAAGTCCATTGTTCAGTGCGTTCTGCTTGTGGTCACTTTATGGGTGAGTGTTCTGTCTTTCAGTCACAATTCAAGACTGATTCACTTGCCTTTGCCTCCCTTGCATCTCAGCATGGCCTCGATGTCAACTCACCCACACAGCTATATGGCTGGCCATGAATCACTTACAAGAGTACATATGTGCATATTCCTTTCATGCCATCTCCTCTTTATCCTTGCATCATCATCACCACTACCAGCATGCCACCTCACACCAATCAACTGCTGCACACCCTTGCCCTCAATGCCCCTGCCTTCACCATGCACTGATGAGTCCTGATGCACCACCAAAGAGCCCTGTACCATGCCACCATCTTCATTGCTATCGGACAGTGTTGCTACTGTACATTTCAGTACACTTTTTCTCCTCTTTTACTAGTCTCTCATTTTGTTAGTCAGAGATCTGCACACTGCCTATGCATCCATTTCCCAGCCTGCTGCTGTCTTCCCTCTCCCTTTCTACATCCACACCCCCTTGCTCCTCTACCTTGCATCTGCCATCCAATCTCTCCAATCATCCCACCCACAATTGCATTCAGCAGCGCCATCAGCACCCAAGCAACCACCCACCAGCACTCTCCCTATCCCCCCTCCAGCCTCTCCTTTGCATTGTCTCCCCCTCACCGCAACTTGACCACACCCTGGTCACCACCTGGCTCCATCAAAATGACAGCACACCACAGCTGCTGTGACCACTCATCTGCACTTTGGTCACCTTCTTATGTCTAGAGCCGTTCATAGCCGTCGATTGTGCAGGCCGAACTTTCGTCATTAGCTGTTCCTGTCATGAACCATTCCCCGGGAGGACCCTTGAAGGACCCTCCCTTATAGGAGGAAACCCAGCCTCTATGATGCCACCCTGTTCACACGAGCAAAAGGGGTGAGTAGAGGTGTCCACAATATCGCGCGCGCATTGTTGCGCGAGCGATTCTCGGCACAATCGACATACAGCAAGCCCCACTTAAAGGCAACCCTTCTAGCAACTAAGGACAGTATTAGAGCCTTCCTAAGGACCATTTGGAACGACCCTAGGAACTCTACAATAGGTACTAACCTAGTATCAAAAGCCCTACAACGCGTTATTAGACCAACTCTAATAACTATAGAACGAACTATAAGGCAACACTAAGGACCTTAATAGAAGTATTAGGGTCGACTCTAAGGACCCTAATAGAACTATATAAGGGCCTTATAAGATAACACTATTCCATAACCAAACTACAAGTCCTCAAATGACCGGCCCTAAACTAACTAACAGGAAATGAATCAGGTGCTTGCACGTGTACTAAAGCAGTGAACACGTGGACAATGGAAGCTCTTACTCATCAAGAGAAGCTTCTTACTCAGCAGCTTACTGAGCATGACTGAGCATGCTCAGTAAGCGTCCTCCGACTTCTTACTCATCACTCTATTGTGCTTGATAACAAGGTTATGACTTGTTCCCTATTTAGCAACTCTCTTGTAGTATATAAGCGCTCAATAAAGTAGCGGACAGTCCTCAGACTGTCCATTTGTTTACGGCACTCTCCATTCCTGGGATACTCCTTTAAGGACCATCCCCTTGTGACTATCCTGGCCTCTTCCCTGCGTGATTGTTCTACTCTCACAGTAACAATACCTCTCTGGTATTTGTTGCTCCTCTGGGTTCTACTCCTTGCCCACGCGGTCTTGGACGTCTATCGACTCGTCTTCGAGCTTATCCCTCGCTCTTGAACTGGATAGTTCAACAGTGAGTCTTGACATCTGGACAGTCTCTTACCACCCGTGCTGACCAGTCGACTCATCAAGTGTCCAACGACATTCCGACCCTTAGTTCCTTGGAGCCCCACACTCCCGACATCCAACTATTATCACTTCCCCAATCTCTTCCACTTGTCTCAACCCTATCTCCGCCACCCGGACTTCCCCCTGTTGCAATTCTTCCCCTTCCGGGGACTTACGAAGAGGACAACCCTCCTGATAATCAAGAAAACATTCCTCCGATCCCACAAGGTTTCTTTAATCCTCCGGACTGCGCGGAGTACGCCTTCCACCCCCACCAGTTTCAAGTCTATCGTGTCCGGCATAACGAAGTAGAACACTGGCGCCCTTTGGAGGAAGCAGCACGACGCGACGCCCTTTCCACCATCCCTACTATAGGCCACTTGCTCCAGCGACCATCCACCGACATCTTTGTTTCCCCCTTTCGAGCCAAAACCGCCCACACTTTTGCGGTACTGCCTACCAACCGCGATCTCGTCAAACAGTTTAGCTTGGCTAGCTTCGAGGTGTGTAGTTCCGTGGGGATACACCCTCCGGACATAGACTTCCCCTTCGGTCGCCTCCACTACTTGTTTAACTCATCCATATATCGTCATTTGGAGACATTGCCCCCCATTTATCGATTTGCCTACCAAGGGTCTTTTATCCTTACCTCCATCCACGACTTTCTCGACGGCAGAGTTTATTACTCATACGCTTACCTAAAGATAGCCGAGGGAGGATATATATCATTCGAGAACAGTTTCTCGAACTCCCTAGACAACCTCCGTGTCTACCCTGCCTTGTCTCGCTTCTGTTTCCTCCCCCGTCTCCCTCTGAATCCTCTGCTTACTTTGGACCCTCTTCGCCCAAGTGTTATCAATATCGCTACCTAGTGCATAGTTCTTGAAAGTAAGAACTACCCTTGTAACACTAGACTAAAGAAATCAAAGCTTTGTCTGCAGTGCCTCCGCGATTCACAGTTTCCCCCAACCCGAGCACCAACTCTGAGTACGACTCAGAGGACGACGCAGTCCTCCAGCAGCACGGACTCATTGTTAACCACCTTCCCATCCTTCGGGACATTTACTTTCCCCCAGTCTCGATTGTCAACGTCTACGACCGACAACAAATTGAAATCTGGTCTCACAACGCCTACGTCCTCCGAGACTTAGTAGGCCTCCTCCCATTCGGACAAGTCCTCAATCAAATACAGTACGATTTGTTCATCGACACCCTTGGTCACCTCGTCGAACCCGCTCGCCGCCAACTCTTGTTTTGGTACCTCTCCAGCTCTAGAAACTTCGACGGAGAGCCAACTGGCATCCTCACCCTCACTGACAGCGACGAGAAGTTGTGGACTGAAGTTATCCTGCCTCAGCATTACGCTCTCGTCCAAGAACTACTGGAAGGCCAAGCCTCATACTACCTGTCCCTTTTCACCCTCACGCACGAACACATCTCGGTGCAGTTTAATTACCTCCGCCTTAACAGATCTACCCAGGGAGGACCCGCAACCCTCCAATTGGCTTACGTGGAAGGCAGAAGGTACATTTACAATTGGAGAGAGACTACCTGGACCCACAGCATCGTGGACGCCCCTCAGAACCTTGTAGACCCCGCAGGACTCTATTCTCCGCCGCCAGCAGTTTATACTGGCCCCCCTGTCCCCGAAGAACTTTCCACCATCAGCCGACCTCTCACCCCTGTAGTAAGACGAACCCCGACTAGTAGCATCCGCACCCATTGGTCCCCTACACCAACTCGTCCCGGCGTCTGTCTCTGCCTCAGAGAAGTGTGCAACTGCGGCTTCCGACCCGACACACCCCCCACGCCACCAGGAATAACCCTGTGGACCCCAGGAGATAGACACCTCCCGCATCAACCACTCTGGCGCCCTCTCACAGACGAAGAGGCCGCCGCTCTGCTTCTGCAGTTTCAAGAGTAGAGCGCCCTTTACCATTAACTCCCCCAGTTATCCCAATCCCACTTCCGTATACTGATCGACAGTTAACCCCTTTCGCTACTCCTTTAGTAGAGCATTCAAGTAGTAGCCAGTCGCCTCCAGGTTCTATAGTTGGCTTACGGTGCTACTTCCCCGAGCTAGCATACTTAGGATCAGTACTACCTCATAGAACTCGTAGGGAACTATTAGATTTCAAGAATCATTGCAAAGAACTGTGGCACGCGAGAACTCAAGCATTCGTGCGCATAGACCATCCAATAGAAGAAATCAATCAATTTGCCCCACATCCCTTAGACTTCGAAGGTTTCCTCTGGAAAGGTCGAGTAGCAATAACATACTCTGGCGTCACGGAAGAATATTTTCGCATCACCCAGAACCTCCAAAGCCAACGAAGGGGCATCCCCATATTACTACCAGCCTACGCCGTCACATACCCCTGGGACGCAACACACTGGACCACCGTCCCTCTATAGAATCCCAGTAGCCACCTACGCAGAAGTAGTAAAGGGAGAAGGCCTTTACAAACCACACGATCACAGAAGACGCATCTTTCACCTCACAAAAGGAGATCAATATCTGTTTCAACTCCCGTTCTATTGCAAAGATCCTTACTGCTACTGGCACAAAGACTGGCACTACACCCGCGTCTGGCACAAGTCTTGGGACCCATAGCCCATCATTCGGCCAGCAACATACGCAGAAGTTGTAAAGGGGGAGAACCTTTACAAACCCATACGCTTCATTGGGCGCATCTATTATCGAACGCCAGAAGAACACCGCCACTCTCTAGAACACCCCTACTTCTGTAAGGACCCGTATTGTCCGTGGCACCAAGATTGGCATCGTTAGTGAATGAGCCAAAGTCCGGAAGAAGAGGTTTCCCGAAGACCCCTTACAGAAAGTGAACAACTACAAATTCCTGTCCTCTTCCGAAACGTCGACTATAACATCACTGGAGAATACTATAGTGGCTACTGCAGAGAACCGAGCAGTCACCCAATACGATACCCTCTACGACCCTTGGACCCTAGACGCAAGGAAAGACTGGGACGAAGAGGACGTGGAACTCACTCCAGAAACCCTTCGAACCCTCATCCCAGAAATCGCCTTTCTTCGCAATTTTGACCTCCTCACTGGAACTGCGTCATTCCAAGGTCGAACAGTTCACTGGAGTAGGAATCTCGAACTATTCACATACCGAAACCACAAGCCAGTCGATTTCTCGACCGCTCAGGAAGAGGCTGAGCAAGCAGAAGTCACCCGCACCCTTGAAGCCACAGTAGAAACCGCATCAAGGGTTCTATCACAAGTTACCAGAGCCCTCACCCCAGCGCGAGGGAACACTCCAACACCAGGCCCCTCTAGAGTACCAGGAGGTTTCGACTCCCCCGAACCAAGCCATCTTCCCACTCCCGTAACAGTAGGACAACGCACAGTAGCGGCGCCCCCGCCACCACCTCCATCTCCTACACGAACAACACAAACTCCTGTTCGTTCAATCAGAGTTCGAACAACACCAGCTCCACCAGCACCACCACCGGCAGCACCTGCACAAGCAGCACCACCCGTACCCCCTGCACCACCAGCTCCAGTACCGCCACCACCTCCTGTACAACCCGCTCCGATGGCGGCACCAGCTCCTGCCCAGGTACAACAGAATCGTATCATTGGGACTGCCCCAGAAGCCTTTGATGGCAAAGCGGAGAATGCGGAGACATTCTGGGCTGCCTTGGACAACTACTACTACATCAACCTGGACTCATTTCCAGATGAAGGGAAAAGAGTCGCAGCGGCCCTTACTCACTTCAAGATAGGTACCCCAGCAGGGACATGGGCCCGAGAACTAACGACAAAGGCTCAGGCCTTACAACCAATCAACTATGGCACTTGGCAAGACTTTAAGACAGCCTTCGCCGACCACTTCATTCCAGCAGATGCGCAATTAGAATCAAATGCCTTAATGCACTCCCTGCGACAAGGCAACACCCCGTTCAATGAATGGTACCAAAAGTGGTCCCATCATGCGACCCGCTCCCAAGCAGATGAGAACACTAAGATGTTTGCTTTCCGCCGTAACCTGAATCAAGGGATTCACACCAAGATATTGGGTATAACACCTGCAGCCTACCACCTTGGCAGCACTGGTCAAGAAAGCACGCGAATTCGATCAAGTGTATCACATGTGGATGTCACCATCATTCCGTACAGGAAAACCGCCAGTACGAACAAGAGGTCTAGGTACTAATGACCCGGATACTCCAGTAGAGATCAATCTCTATCAAGGGGAACCAGGTGAACAACGATGGAACAACAATGCCCCCCGTAACACGCTCACGAAAGCTGAGAAACAACGACGCACAGAATTAAAACTGTGCTATTATTGCGGCAAACCCAACCACATGGCCAAAGAATGCAGGTCTAAGAAAGCTGCTGCCCGTGCTCGTCGCCCCGGACAATCCTCACAGACTGCAGTCCGTTCAGCTACCATTCAGGAAGAACAACCTGAACAGAAAGACACCGACCCAGTTCCTATTGCTTCCCTTGTAACTTGGCGAGAAAGTCTCGCCGCTAACATTCCACGTCCCCATTCTGCTCCTATGGATTTTTGATAGAACCCCTTAGTGCACCGCTAAGGAATACGGTACAGATTGCCACTATACCCGTACAAATCAATTACCCCAAAGTCTTTACAAAGAATATAAGATCCCCTTCCATAGCCTTGAAAGTAACACTCGTGGGGAAACTCAGCGGCAAGGAAATCGGTGCAAGTGCCCTCATAGACAGTGGGGCAGAAGGAATGATCATCCACGAACAATTTGTGAATCAACATAATCTCCACCTCCGCAACTTACAAAGACCCCTACCAGCACAGAATGTAGACGGCACCACAAACACTAATGGTTTAATCAGATATAGCACCATCCAACGACTACGAATCAAAGCAATGGGAGGTACACATGACGAACAAGCAGAATTTCTTGTTACCAACATCGGAGACCACGATATTATCCTGGGTACTGATTGGCTACGACACCATAACCCAGATATCAACTGGACCAACGACACTATCACATTACAGAACTGTCCAGCAACGTGTGTAATGACACAACCCTCCATAACAGTCCCATCGACCCACAGTACACACGCGGGATCGATAAAAGCCCTCACAATTCCAGCAGAGGAAGAGCCATCATTCAAGCATGAAGCAGCATTAATATTTCGAGATACCATGGACAAGGAAGAACCCCTTGTTGATCAACACATTTACAATGCCTTCCAACGTCACCCACTACGAATCCAGGCAAAGAGTACAACATCTACCAAACTGGCAAAGGACAGTCAGCCAACACAACCCCTCGAGAAACTAATCCCAACAGAATTTAAAGTCTGGCAAAGTGTATTTGACGAACAAGCGTCCCAACGCCTCCCTGCTCATGCACCATGGGATCATGCCATTAACCTCAAACCAGAATCCTCACGAAGGGACTGTGGCATCTATAGACTCACTCCTAAGGAATTAATAGCCTTGAAGGAGTATCTAGACGAACACCTCAGACGGGGGACTATCCGCCCTTCCAAAGCACCAATAGCTAGCCCATTTTTCTTTGTAGAAAAGAAAGGAGGTGCCTTGCGACCAGTACAAGACTATCGAGGACTTAATGCCGCCACTATCAAAGATGCCTACCCCCTGCCATTAATCCCGGATCTCATTGACAAACTACAAGGGGCACAGTACTTCACAAAGTTTGACGTACGATGGGGATACAATAACATCCGCCTGCGACAAGGTGATGAACACCTTGCAGCCTTTAAGACACCTTTAGGCCTCTTCGAACCACTTATAATGACCTTCGGCCTTTGTAATGCACCAGCCACATTCCAACGATTCATGAACAATATCTTAGCACCACTGATCACAACAGGACACGTTGTGGTATATCTAGACGATATACTAATCCTTGCAAACACCGTCCATGACTTAGATCAATGGACACACAAGGTCCTTAAAATCCTACAAGACCATGACTTATACCTAAAGCCGGAAAAGTGCGCTTTCCGTCAAACATCCATCAGTTATCTAGGCATACACATTTCACAAGGACGCATATCAATGGACTCAGATAAACTCATAGGCATTACACAATGGCCAACCCCTAGTAATATCACCGAAGTTCAAGCCTTCTTAGGCTTTTGTAACTTCTACAGACGTTTCATACACCAGTATTCCCATCTAGCCCGACCATTGTTTAATTTAACCAAGAAGGACCACCCATTTCACTGGGGGTCCGAAGAGGAAAAAGCCTTCCGCATCCTTATTGAAGCGTTCACAAAGGGCACCCGTCTTGATGCTCCCTGACCATTCACGACCATTCCGCTTGATCTGCGACGCAAGCGACTTTGCGGTCGGCTCCATTTTAGAACAGCCGGATGAACTAAACCGATACCACCCGGTGGCATACTTCTCCAAATCATTAGATCCTGCTCAAAGAAACTATATGATCTACGACAAAGAACTTTTGGCTATAGTTTCCTCGCTTTGGCATTTCCGACACTACTTAGAAGGTGCTAAACACCCTGTGGAATTGTGGACAGACCACCACAACCTCACATACTTCATGACAAAACAGAAACTCACTCGGCGACAAGCTCGGTGGGCTTTACTGCTTAGCGCATTCAATTTCCACATTATTCACCACCCGGGAACCCAAAACAAAGCCGACGGTCTGTCCAGGCGGCCAGACTATAAAGAGGGGATGCATGAAAATGACGCACAGGTCCTGCTCGACCAGCAATTTTTTAAAATTAGGGCAACCCGACCATCCACAACGGAACCCATAGGGGACTTCGAACTAAGAAAACAACTACGTTCCAGCAAAGACTACTGACCCGGAAGTCAAAGAGGCCTTAGAAACCATCCTGAAGAATGGCCCCCGTCGCCTTACAAAAGGCTTGCAGGACTGGAACTTAGAAGAAGGACTGATTCTCTTCAAAGGAAAAGTCTATGTCCCAAGATCAGACGCACTAAGACGAACAGTCCTCAAAGTACACCATGATTCCTTAGCCACTGGCCACCCGGGTCAATGGAAGACCTACGAACTAATAAGCCGTAACTATTGGTGGCCAGGAATGTTAACATTTGTCAAGAACTATGTAGATGGTTGTGCTATATGTCAAAGCACAAAGAACCGCCCAACAACGACCGTACCCCTAGTCCCTATCACCCCTGTGGGCAAGATCTGGGACAGCATCACCATGGACTTCATTGTCGATCTACCTCTCTCTCAAGGGTATGACAGCCTACTAGTAGTGGTGGACCGCTTTAGTAAAGCTACCATCATCTCCCCATGTCACAAGACCATCAATGCAGAGGATACTGCCTCTCTAATCATGAACAACGTGTGGAGACGAGTAGGGTTACCAACTCAAATCATCTCCGACCGAGGTCCTCAGTTCGCAGCAAAAGTTACCCAAGAACTATGGAAGAAACTAAATGTTAAGTCCTCCCTTAGTACGGCATACCACCCCCAATCAGATGGGGAAACAGAAAGGGTCAACCAAGAATTAGAACAGTATTTGAGGATCTTCTGTAACCACCAACAAGATAACTGGGCCGAACTAGTCCCATTCATGGAGTTCGCTCATAACGCACGCACCCATAGTGCAACCCACAAAGCCCCCTTTGAAATATGGTATGGCTTCAATCCGACATTTGCCCCCCCTTTCAATTTCAATACCAAGTTCCCTTCCGTCCTGGAACGTCTGCAACAACTAGATCTACTTAGAGAGGAGGTCGCAGCCTCCCTCCGGAATGCCGCAGCACTAATGGGACAGCCCAGTTCCCACTTCCCCAAGTACCAGTTTAAGTCAGGAGACTTAGTCTGGCTAGAAGCCACTAATCTGAAGACAACACACCCAAAAGCCAAGATAGCCCCTCGACGATACGGACCTTTCAAGGTGGTCACCTCATACCCAGTCAACGTACGCCTGGAACTACCAAAGACATGGAGGATACATCCAGTCTTCCATAATTCCCTGATCAAACCATATAAAGAGACCATTGCCCACGGCCCTAATTTCAAACAACCCCCCCCTACTATAATAGAAGGGGAGGAACAGTATGAAGTGGACAAAGTCTTAGCGTCCAGACATTCCCCCAACCGTAGAGGCATTCAATACCTAGTACAGTGGAAAGGGTACCCCGCGGCAGAGAACACTTGGGAGCCCGCGTCAAACCTAACTAAAGCCAAAGAGGCTGTAAAGGCCTTTCACCGACAGTACCCAACAATGCCTAAGTCTAATAACATAGTTGCAGGAGCAACTAAGTCATAAAGAGGGGATGAATGTCATGAACCATTCCCCGGAGAGGGCCCTTGAAGGACCCTTCCTTATAGGAGGAAACCCAGCCTCTATGATGCCACCCTGTTCACACGAGCAAAAGGGGTGAGTAGAGGTGTCCACAATATCGCGTGCGCATTGTTGCGCGAGCGATTCTCGGCACAATCGACATACAGCAAGCCCCACTTAAAGGCAACCCTTCTAGCGACAAAAGACAGTATTAGGGCCTTCCTAAGGACCCTCTAGAACGACCCTAGAAACTCTACAATAGGTGCTAACCTAGTATCAAAGGCCCTACAACGCGTTATTAGACCAACTCTAATAACTATAGAACGAACTATAAGGCAACACTAAGGACCTTAATAGAACTATATAAGGGCCTTACAAGATAACACCATTCCCTAACCAAACTACAAGTCCTCAAATGACCGGCCCTAAACTAACAGGAAATGAATCAGGTGCTTGCACGTGCACTAAAACAGTAAACACGTGGACAATGTAAGCTCTTACTCATCAAGAGGAGCTTCTTACTCAGCAGCTTACTGAGCATGACTGAGCATGCTCAGTAAGCATCCTCTGACTTCTTACTCATCACTCTATTGTGCTTGATAACAAGGTTACGACTTGTTCCCTATTTAGCAGCTCTCTTGTAGTATATAAGCGCTCAATAAAGTAGCGGACAGTCCTCAGACTGTCCATTTGTTTACGGCACTCTCCATTCCTGGGATACTCCTTTAAGGACCATCCCCTTGTGACTATCCTGGCCTCTTCCCTGCGTGATTGTTCTACTCTCACAGTAACAATACCTCTCTGGTATTTGTTGCTCCTCTGGGTTCTACTCCTTGCCCACGCGGTCTTGGACGTCTATCGACTCGTCTTCGAGCTTATCCCTCGCTCTTGAACTGGATAGTTCAACAGTGAGTCTTGACAGTTCCCACCTGTATATCACATTCCTGCTAGGTGCTCCTCCCAGTCAAAAACACTATGGGGCTGCCTCAAGATAGCCCATGGGTACAACATGAGGGCAAAATAATAGATATTGACCATGATTTTGAGTTGTAATTCATCTAATACACATGTGGAGGTGGCTTGAGTCCAGCTCCACCAATTCTCACTCAAATCTCATGAAAACAATGGGGCTGCCTAGCCCTCATTCAGGCAATTCAGGGACAATAGGTTTCATATGAATTGAAGGTGTTTTGAGTTAGATATTCATCCCGCACATTTGAGGGGGTTTTCTGCACCAATTTGGGTGGAATTCAAGCTCTGCCAAGTGTGCTGAAAACAGCAATAACAGGAGGAGAATTTTTATCTGTTGTGTTTGGAGAGTCCATGTTGTAGTTCCAAAGAGGATTGTTTTCAATATTTTATTCTCACACTCAACATGTGCATAAGATTTGTAATAATTTCCTTTTATGGAAATGTGAGTTTGGGGGGGAGGTAGGTCAGTTGGCTTGGCTTGGCTCGACTGACCGGTTTTGAGCCGGGCTGGGCCGGAACATCAGGACGTGGGGGCATCATTGGGTCAGCCAAGATCGTGATGGTTTGATTTGATGGTTTGATACGGTGGAGGGCAGTGTGGCAGTGGACACGCCCCAGTATAAAGCCATGCAAACTCTCTCTAGGTGCGATAATTCCAATTCACGACATTGCCAGCAGGTACTGGTTATGGAGAATTTCTTTCTAAACTTTCTACGCCGCTGTCTTGTTCATACAGCTTTTGACAGCCTTCAAAAAATCTATATTACTACCCAAAGAAGTACATGTGGACCTCTGTTTTTGGCATATTCTGCCTCGCTCTTGGCATCGCTCCATCGTTCGCGAGTCCTTCAGGGTACGCCGACCTCTTCATGTTCTCTTTACCCCAGAAATTTACTTAGCCTTGCAGAAATGCTAATCCCGAATCCAGTACGCCCCAGCAGCAAAGAATACAGAATTTATGCAGCAAAGATGTACATTACCAGCTGGAGAGGGTGTACAACTCCCAGGCGAAGATGAAGAAGAGCTTAACCGGCATCGGAGACGACAGGGCGGCCGAAAAGGTGCAAGTGGTGAGAAAATTTCTCGCGGAGACGGACATACCGATGAACACGCTGAAGGGTCACGTTGCCAATTCCGGGATCACATCTGAAAATCTACGAGCTCAGGTGGCAAACACTAGAATCGGAGCGGCTGCGTTACCAGGAAGATCACCTGTAGAAACTAAACAGTTTATTGGGGGTATGGAAGGGTTGTTTTGGGTGAGTGTATGCAGCGTTGAAGGAGACCTGCACATTCGCACACGTGAGAATCGCTGAATAATGTGAACGACTGTACTCAGTGACTCGTGCACGTGAGCGATCACTGTGGATATATATTTACCTGAATAATGTAACAACTGTACTATTCAAGTATGAGCTTTATGGAACGTAAGGAACGATAAGTAAGTGGGAACACACCTCAGTGACTCGCGCACGTGAGCAATCACTGAGGAGCAAGGGTAAACTATCTACTCATTTAAGTAGGCAGGAGGTAAGTGAATGGTATCCAAATGACGAACCAGTCGACCCAATCAGCGTCTATGTCAATTAACTAGACTAGGTATGAACTGAGTGTAAATAACTAGTTCAACTCGGAGATGCTAAGGACAGTCCTGGGTATATGTCCTGAGTGAGGGGATCCCTCACTCGGCTTCGTGTGCTCGCGATCGAGCTCACCTGCAGTTGGGAATCACAACATCTCCAAGATTACATCTCAGGACATATGGGGTGTGCAGCCACCAGGTGGTGGATGAACATGACAATCCCGGGCTGTATGTGTAAATAATCCAAACTAGTTTTGTTTTTTCCCTCAATCTTTTACATACAAGACTGAGATTAGTACTACATGCTCCCTTACATTAGGAATTCCAAACCATGGAAACAGATTAGTATTTGGTGGTGACACCTACTGTATCAGGTCGGGTAGTTGGCCACCTAAACCAATGCAATGCTTTATGGGAGCTGAGAACATATTTTGAATGTTTTGAGGGATTAGAAGGGTGGACAAATATCTTAGGATGATGCTATAAGACAGCCATAATTTTAGAGTGCGTTGTTGTCATGCTATGAATATTTTTGCAAGGTGACTGCCAAACAGAGAAAGTCGACGATCTTGGCCACCCGTGAATCCTTGCCGTTGACTCCTACCCCCTACTCCAGAATGCTAATTTCTTTTTTTCTGAATGTTCTAGTGCATCAATTTGCTTCAAACTTTGGGAGCATATCAATATGTAAGTAGTCTTACAATATTTCAAGTATTTGTGGTATCTGATGGTTTTACATGTCTGGGATTTCGACGTCTCTGCCATCCTGCCTGGGTCTCAATCTCACCGCATCACCCACCTTCGCTATTGCCACCACCTCAGTCTTGCCCACCTCCATCAGCTGCTCCACCCGCCCCAGTGGCCCCAGCCTCAGCCTCAGTATCTGCCGTCATACCAGTTCCGTTCACTGCCAACCCTGTCTTCGTCTTGTTAGCCGCCGCGCCCTCATCCAGGCAGAGCACCAGCATTGCCAGCTGTTGCCTCTACGTCTCCCGTCTCCAGCTCAGTCTCGTCTGCCGCCACAGTAGCCTCAGTCGTGCCAGCCACTGACTTCGCATCAGCCTCCATCTTAGCCTCGCCCGCACTCGTCACTTCAGCCCAGTCCGCTGTATTGCCAGTATTGCCAGCCGCTGCCATCTCTGCCATGCCCTCAGCCCCAGTCATCTCAGTCTCAGCCGCCATCACCACGCCCTCAGCCTCGTCTGTCGCCTCGTCTGCCGCCATTCCAGGGCCTAGTCCCAGCCACTGCTCTGTCCCCACCATCTGCTGTCACCCCTGCGTCGCCCACTGCCATCTCCCTTCCCGTTGCCATGCCCTCCATCATCGCCTCCGCTCCATCCGTCTTTGTCGCCGCACCAGTTCTGTCCATCACTGCCTCCTTGGTCTCACCCTCAGTCTTCATCTCAGCGCCCACCGCATCAGTCTCAGTTTTGCGTGACACCAGCACCACTGCACCATCGCAACCTCTCACCACCAGCACCACCCCAGAAGACCAAGAAGGCCTTGGCCACAAACTTAGCCACAACGCACCACAAAAGGAGCAGCAGCCGCCACCACACTGCCACCGCAGGAGAGGCAGCCACCAATGCCAACAGCACACTGCACCCCGCCTCCCACATCACCTCCCTGTCTGTTCGTGCGCTCTTGCCCATGTCTGCTGCCAACACCTGCAGTGGAGACGACCCCGCCACCACCACTGCAAGATGACAAATGCCACCCTCGTGCAAGCCGCCCCACGTATCCTCCTTCTCGAGTCCTTGCCACCTATGCCTCTGTCTATGAACTCATGCTCACCGCCTACACCTCCGCTCCTTGTCCACGCCCGCTGCTGCCACCTGGAATGGAGACGACCACGCCGCCGCCACCACAAGACAACACCACTGCCATGCAGCTGCCATCTCATCACCGCTGTCCTCGTCTCCATCGCCTCCATCTCCCATCACCTTTGCCTCTTCCATCGTCACCATCGCCAATCACCAATTGCCGCCCCCGCATCTTCCACAAGCAGCTGCAACTGCCACCTCAATTCAGATGTGAAAGGCTCAAAACACTCGCATTCAGACGCTTGACCAAGGATGGTCAAAGTTTCAAGCCCCCAGGAGTGTAAGTGTTAAGGCTCCAA
>JAGFNK010000520.1:0-36572 GCA_025769875.1 Russula earlei | reverse complement strand
AGGGATGTCTTGGAAGCCTGAGCTTGTGGTTGTGATCGCTTTAGTCAAGTGGGAGTGCCTGAGCTGTCATTTTCATTTCCACCAGTTTTTTTTCAGCCAGCCTTCCTTTGGCCAGTAGTATGTGTCCATGCAGGCTGGCACATTGCTTCAAGCCCATGAGGGTTTAGGGGGTTGAAATGGAGGGGTAGAGTAAGGTATGGTGAGCAGCTCTGGGAAGGGAAGAACACCCTGTCATCGTCCTGGAGTAGGAGTGGACAGGTGGACGGTTGATGAATAAGCCACATGACTCTTTACGCACTCACTTTACGCTTTCTTTACATCACACTTTTCATCGCACACTCAACTGAACATATGCCACGTGGCTGGGTGTTGTCTGATGATGCATGCTGGATTATCTTACACATGTCTTCAAGATTGACCCTTGACAATATCACCCATCACACTGGAGTTCCTCATCATACTATAGAGCGCATTGTGGCTGATTCAGATCTCGTGGGACAGCGAATCACCCAAACAGTCTACTCCAACCAGCAAATAGAATCCTTACAATGCAGGAAGTACAAGTGAGTTCCCCACATTCTCTAGTTCGTTCTGTGGTGCATATTGGCTAGTTTCTTCAAGGCACCATCATCTATACTCTGGATGCCTATCTTGATGAGCTGAGAGATATTTTAAGAGAAAGGATTGGCATTGAGGTGTCATTGATGACTATATGGCGTACCTTGAGAAGGAGTGGCTTCAGGATGAAGAAGGTAAGTCATTTCACCTTGAGTTCACACTCAAGTCCTTTGGCATCACATATACCACAGAGCAGGCAGTTTTTGTGGATGAAAGCTCCTTTGATCGCTGAACTGACCTTCGAGGGCGAGCATGGGCGATGTCAGGGCAAGCAGTGGTAAGGAAGAGCTTTTTCATCCAAGGAAAATGGTGTGTCCTGCTATCTATATCTACAACAGACTAGAATACAAAGTATCCAGTTATTCACTTCTCCCAGTGCTCTCACTTGATGGCATCATCTATAGCCAGCTGGTTGAGGGTTCATTCACATCTGAACTATTTACCAGCTTCATCCAAGGTCTACTTTCGAAAATGAATCCCTTCCCTGGCAAGAACTCAGTATTGATCATGGACAACGCACGCATTCATAGAAGTCCACGAATACTCCAAATGGTCAAAGAAAGGTATTATATTGTTTTCTCATGCTGATGTATTGCTCATTTGATGAAGGGGATGTCTGTTAAGATCTGACGGATCTTAGTACCGACTCTTTAGTGAAAGAGTTGCTTGATATAGTTCAAGCACTAGACTTCGAACCCTTTGATATTATCTCAGGAAGATTGAATGTAGAAAAGAGAGGGACCTCTTTCAGTTAGAGTCTGCACTATAATTTTGTTTAGATCAGTTGACAAGATGGTTGTCTTGTTAAAGTGTAAGTCGAGCGTAAGGCTCGACTTCTTGGTACCACAGACTATTTATATGATATCTCAATAACTGCTGATTCGATTTGTACAAAACTCGAAGTGCACATAGCTGAGAACCAGTAGTATCCAAATACAGAAAGCGCAGTTCAAGAATGTTAGAAATGACTCACGCATGAGTCATTCTTTCCTAGTATCAGTCATGAATCAATAAGCAATGAGTAAGCTCTTACTGATCAGGATCAGTAAGCAATCACTAAGCCAGACAGGATCAGTAAGCGACCACTAAGCCAGATCAATAAGCAGACATATGAGTAATCACAGATGAGTCAGCAAAACAGATGGCAGTCGGAGAACAAGAGAATCTTAACAATGTCGGCTCCTTTACCTGCCACCATACTCTCCTGATTTTAATCCAATTGAACTCGCATTTTCAAAGATCAAGGCCTACATTCATTGGAATGGGGGTGTGGCTCGTGCTGACTTGGGTGGTGATGATACTGATGTGTGGGTTTTCCTGTATAGGGCAGCATTCTCTGTTACATCAGATGATGCAGCAGGTTGGTTCCACAAATGTCACTATATCTGACTTTTTCTGAGTTACTGTGGTGTCCCCTTGTTGTACTGTATTGTACCTTGCAAAGCTACCGTTCCAGCCTTGAACATCATTGGACCCCAAGCCAACTGCTGCCCCAAGCAGTGGGAGACCCCCACCACTCATGGCTGCTGGCCATGAAATCAGCTATGCTGGCCTTTCCCCCTACAACCTGCTCCCCATGTTCTCACCCACATCCATGAACTTGCTACGACGCCTGTCGGGCGCCTCATGTGTGGGCCCTGTTGTTGTGTAAAGTGAGCAAATAAAGAGTCATGTGGCTTATTCATCAACCGTCCACCTGTCCACTCCTACTCCAGGACGATGACAGGGTGTTCTTCCCTTCCCAGAGCTGCTCACCATACCTTACTCTACCCCTCCATTTCAATCCCCTAAACCCTCATGGGCTCGAAGCAATGTGCCAGCCTGCATGGACACATACTACTGGCCAAAGGAAGGCTGGCTGAAAAAAAACTGGTGGAAATGAAAATGACAGCTCAGGCACTCCCACTTGACTAAAGCGATCACAACCACAAGCTCAGGCTTCCAAGACATCCCTTCCTGCTATTGATGAGGATGGGGAGGAAGAGTCCTATGCCTATGTAAATGCAGAAGCCTGGGAACTCACTACAGCACACACGCATGGACCACAAGACATGCAAAATTGTCGCAAAGGCGCATGGCCTCGATGTTGACTCACCCACACAGCTATATGGCTGGCCACAAATTGCTTACAAGAGTACATATGTGCGTATTCCTTTCGTGCCATCTCCTCTTCATCCTCACATCATCATCATCATTGTTGCCGCCAGCACGCCACCCTCACCCCCATCAACCACCGCACGCCCTCACCCTCAATGCCCCCGCCTTCACCATGCACTGATGAGTCCCAACGCACAGCCAAAGAGCCCCATACCACACCACCGTCTTTGTTGCCATCAGACAGTGTTGCTACTGTACATTTCAGTATGCTTTTCTCCCCTTTTTTACTAGACTCTCATTTTGTTAGTCAGAGATCTGCATGCCACCTATGTGTCCATTTCCCAGCCTGCCGCCATCTTCCCTCTCCCTTTCTACTTCCACGCCCCCTCACTCCTCTACCTCACATCTGCCATCCAAGTTCTCCAATTGTCCCACCCGCAATCGCGTTCAGCAGCGCCATCAGCGCCCAAGTGACCACCCACCAGCACTCTCCCTATCCCCCCTCCAGCCTCTCCTTTGCATCATCTCCCCCTCCTCGCATCGTGACTCGACCACACCCGTCATCACCACACCTGGCCTTGGCCATCCTTCACAAATCGCCACAAGCCACTACCACAGCCACTGGAGACCATGACTCAATACCTCACGTTGTCCAGCTTCAGTCCCCTTCTCACATCTAGATTTCCTTTCATATGCCTGTCTTTTGTGCTTTTCCTGTCCCTTAGCCTTAGTTCCCACCTGTATCTGCTACCATCTTGAATAAAGTTGCCCTGTTGTTCCCTTATCATCTGTGTGAACCTGAGTGCAGTCAAATGAACAAATGCATTCTCGCATTCCCACTAGGTGCTCCTCCTCTTTGGAGCTTCAGTCTTATGAAGTCACTCTGCATTCTTGGACACACTTCACCGCCCCATGGGCTCAGGTGTGCACTTCTTGGGGGGGCTCCTTCCCGGCACATGACCATGCTACTGTCACACGATATGAGGGAAACGATGTTGCAGACCACAACGCTTGAGTCAAAAACACTATGGGGCTGCCTCAAGACAGCCCATGGGTACAACATGAGGGAAACATAATAGATATAGACCGCAATTTTGAGTTGTAATTCATCTAATACACATTTGGAGGTGGCTTGAGTCCAGCTCCACCAATTCTCACTCAAATCTCATGGAAACAATGGGGCTGCCTAGCCCTCATTCAGGCGATTCAGGGACAATAAGTTTTATGTGAATTGAAGCTGTTTTGAAGGAGATATTCACCCCACACGTTTGAGAGGGTTTTCTGCGCTGATTTGGGTGGAATTCAAACTCCACCAAGTGTGCTGAAAACAGCAATAAATGTGTGTGACATGTTGCTGATCATTTTTCGTTTTCCCCTTGGGTCCTTTTGGAATAGGATTGCTCCTGTAGCAAACTGTGAGGCATCAGTTTCTAGTTCATATGGAAGGTCAGGGTTGGTGGTGTAGAGTTCAGGGTCATCGCAGATTGCAGATATCAGGGTTTCCAGGGCAGTGGTTGCTTCTGGGGTCCAGAGAAAGGGGGTTCCCTTTTTGATGGTGGAAAAGATGGGGTGGGTGATTTTAGCAAAGTCTCGGATGAATGGTCGTTGGTAATTCAGGGCACCCATGATCTGTTGTACCTGTTTTATGTTATTTGGGGGTCTCGGCCAATTTTTGAGGCCATCCATCTTCACTGGGTCAATTTTCAATGTTCCTTGGTTGATTCTAAAGCCCAAGAAGTCTATTTCTCTTTGTTCAAAGGCACATTTGGACGCCTTAAGGAAGTAAGAATCTCTTTCGAGGAGGTCAAGGAACTCATGTGTGATTTTTTGATGTAGGCATTCTTCCCCCAAACCTGTGGCTATTGCCATGTCATCCAGGGAGTTGCAGGTGTTCTCCGGGTACTTGAGGAGCCAGGGTCTGAGGGTATGGTTCATTGCTCATTGAAAGGCTGCCAGAGCATTGGTGAAGCCAAAGCCCATTACCATAGGGATGAAGGTGCCAAACTGGGTTTTGAAGGCCCCCTTGTGTCGGTCTTCTGGGTGAATTAGGATGTTGTTGTAACCGGCCCTAACATCAAATTTGCTAAAAGTGGTCTTGCCCCTTAGCCAGTGTAATTGTTCTTCCATGTTGGGCAGGGCATGGTAATCAGGAACAGTGGCATTATTGAGTTTTTGGTAGTCTACTACCATTTGTGGGGTGGTGCCATCTTTCTTTTGGACAAAGAAGACTGGGGAGAGAAAGTCTGAAACACCATCTTTGATGAAACCTTTGGCTAGGTCTTCTTGTATTTGTCTTGACAGTTCTTGTTTCTCATTCTGTGGGAGGGGGTAAGTTCGGCAATCAAGGAATTTGGGGGTGTCTGGTTTCAAGGTGATTCTGAAGATGAGTTCTCCTCAACTGGGTGGGAGTCATTTGGCTGCTTCTTCTGAGAAGACCTTTTGGTGACATGAGTATTCTGGGGGAATGGTGGTTGTCCTTACTTGTGTGGCCCAAACTTTTGGTGGGTTCATTAAGGGTACAGGGGTGAGAAGAACCCCTAGGTGGTTTCTAAGGCAACCAGTGCTCCAGTTAACAAGGGGGTTTAGGAAGGGTGTCACGGTAACTAGCCGTGTCAGTTCTCAAGTGTAAGGACAAGTTGATAGTAGAGAGGTGTTCAAGAAATGGGCCGGTTCCCATGTATAAAGAGTAAGGATCCCTGCAGCAGCCAAAGTGTTTTATGCTAAACAGGTTATGGCCAATAGACCCTTCCTAGTACGACTCAGTCCGTTGAGAAGCTAGGGTAAGTTTGTAATGGGATAGACTAGGGCTGGTTCCAATAGCTATATGCGTTCAAGTCTGTCAGGGACCTTGAACAATGCAGAGAGAGTAGAGGAAGGTAGGTCTTAAAGAAGGAGAGCTCTTCTCAGGGGAGTGAAGAGAGACTCTTAGGGAAGGAAGGGAAAGGCGAAGAGTAGATGGTAGATGGTGTGTGAAGAGTTGATGAAATGGAGAGGTGGATGTGGTTTGAGGATTAGGAGTGAAGTGGGTTGCAGGAGAATATGTTTGGACAAGAGTAGGTTGGATTCTACAAGAGACCAAGCTTAGGGCTTCAGTCACAAAGTACTGAGCTTATATATACAGGAGAAGAGCAGCAATAGCTGCGCTTTGACTGTGCTACTAGTATAGTAGGAGTCATAATAAGTAGGAGTCATAGAAATGAGGCCACGAACATCAAGACTCACTGTTGAACTATCCAGTTCAAGAGCGAGGGGTAAGCTCGGAGACAAGTCAATAGACATCCAAGACAGCGTGGGCAAGGAGTGGAGTCCAGAGTAGTAACAGATACCAGAGAGGTACTGTTACTGTGAGAGTTGAACAATCATGCAGAGAGGAGGCCAGGATAGTCACAAGGGGATGGTCCTTAAAGGAGTATCCCAGGAATAGAGAGTGCCGTAAACAAATGGACAGTCTGAGGACTGTCCGCTACTTTATTGAGCACTTATATACTACAAGAGAACTGCTAAATAGAGAACAAGTCATAACCTTGTTATCAAGCACAATAGAGTGCTGAGTAAGAAGTCGGAGTGCACTCACTGAGCATGCTCAGTCATGCTCAATAAGCTGCTGAGTAAGAAGGCTTTTCCTGATGAGTAAGAGCTTTCATTGTCCACATGTTTGCTGTTCTAGTGCACGTGCGAGCACCTGATTCATTTCCTGTTTAGTTAGTTTAGGGCCGGTCATTTGAGGACTTGTAGTTTGGTTAGGGAATAGTGTTATCTTATAAGGCCCTTATATAGCTCTATTAGGGTCCTTAGAGTCGACCCTAATACTTCTATTAAGGTCCTTAGTATTGCCTTATAGTTCATTCTATAGTTATTAGAGTTGGTCTAATAACGTGTTGTAGAGTCTTTGATACTAGGTTAGTACCCATTGTAGAGCACCTAGAGTCATCCTAAAGGGTCCCTAGAAGGGCCCTAATACTGTCCTTTATTGCTAGAAGGGTTGCTAATAAGTGGGGCTTGCTGTATGTCGATTGTGCCGAGAATTGCTCGCGCGACAATGCACGCGCGATATTGTGGACACCTCTACTCACCCCTTTTGCTCATGTGAACAGGGTGACACCATAGAGGCTGGGTTTCCTCCTATAAGGAAGGGTCCTTCAAGGGCCCTCTCCGGAGAATGATTCATGACAACAAATGAGTCAGAACCAAGTAACTGTGCTGCACAGTAAGTGTGCAGCATTGCACAGTCAAAACTAAGAAGTGAATATAAATGGAAAGAGAACCAAACAAAGGGAAAGTAACAGCAATCCAGTGTTACCTGGACATGTATGGATCACATGATAACACAGAAGGGATCACAAGATGTAAGAGATCACGAGACCAGTAAGTAAAGGGACGTATGAAAGCAAGCAGTCCATAGCAAAAGGTAAGAAGTAAATGTAAAAGGAAAATGGTGTAACAAAGGGGTAACCAAGGATCATTCTATCTTCTTCCAAATTGGTAACGTAAAAGGTGAGAAGTTGTGTAGTTGGGCCATGTTGTATGGCCATCTGAGCATATTGGGTTAGTGCTCCTCCTTGATTGCTAGTGCCATCCACATTGATGATGGGTCTGGGGGTTCTGAGGGTTCAAAGTGGGATTTGTAGTTTTCCCACGATTCCTTGGCTGATGAAATTTTCCATTGCTCCACTGTCAAGGAGTGCTTGACCAGTCTTTCCATTGGTTGTTAACATAAAAGGATCTTTCATCGAGTTATCTTTATGGTTGACAATGGTATCTATTTGGGCCTCTGTGCTGACTGTTGCACTTTGGCCTAGAGAAAATCCTCTTTGAGGATGAGGTCCCAGATTTTGGCCTGTTCTTTGGCTGGCAGGGCTTTCATGCAGGCTACCATAGAGGCTGGTTCTTCTTCTTTAGATGGTTCTGAGGTTGGTTTGGTGGTGCAGGCTTTGGAAGTGGTAGGGGTCAAAGATTTGGGGCATTCCTGGCTGAGGTGGCCCTTTTCCCTGCAGCAGAAGCAATGCCCTTCTTTTGCTAACTGTTTCCTTTCTTCCTCTGTGAGCTTTTTAAAGTTGGATTTGGCAGCATCCACTTGCATTTGATCAGGGTGATGAGGTTTATGTTCTGAGGAGGAGTGCATGGTTTTCTTCCCCTTGAGTTTCTCTCTTATGGTGACAAATCATCGGTGTTGTCTTCTGGCTTTTTTGAAGCTTTCAATGGCAATTACGTCCATTTCCGGCCATCCTGTTTTGGTGAGGAGTTGTTCAAAAGGGGAAATATAGTTGTCCAGGGAATCCTTCATTTCATGTTTGACAAAGGCTGCTTGGGTGTCTTCCTTTTCTGCCGTGTTGGTGAATTTAAATGTAAAATTGGTGACAAAATTGGTCCACAAGACTTTGTCATTTCGGTTGATAGGATTCTGGGCCCTAGTTATTTTTTCTCTAAGGGCTGTCACTTGTGAGTTTACCCAATCTTCCACCTTTTCCCCTTGAATGCAGGAGAGAGCTAGAATGATCCTTTTAGAGGGGTCAATCATGACTGCCTTATTGTCATTGAGTCCCCAGTAGAGATTAAATTCCATGATGAAGCATTTTGTTTTGTTTCTTTCGCCCATGAAGACTGTGGGTTCTTTGCTGCTAAGTGACCCATTGGCTCTTTGGGCGATCTGTGGTGCTTGTGCTGCAACTGGAGGTTGTGCAATGGCTTGGGCTGGAGCAGCTTGTGGGACTTGTGCTGCCATAGTGGTTTCAGGGGAGTTTTCTGTTTCAGGGGGTGTCTGTGGCTCTTGGTTCTCAGGAAGTATCTGAGTTTCAATGGTGTTTTCTAGTTCAGGGGGTTCAGGGTGGTTGCCTTCTGTAGAAGAGGCTTCTGAGTCTGATGGGGGTTCATAAAGGGGGTCGTTTTCCCTCCAATAGCCTAATCCAAGGCTGTTCCTAATGAGTTCAAGGTCCTGATGAGTGTAGAGCTGTCCTCTTCTGAGTTGTAGCTCAAACCGGCAGTTGTTGATGAATTCAACAGGTAGTTCTTCGTTGTTTTCTGTGGTGATGTAGCACAAGAAAGTGTGGAAGCTGTCCCAGGTGGCAGTTCCGACAATGTGTTCAGGAAGGTCTGGAGAGGGTCTAGGTTGGACGTGGATCCAGCAGTTTGGTGGTAGTTCAAGGTCAATCTCCAGAATGGAGTAGGGAAGCTTAGCTTGTGTTATGGTGTCGTGGCTGTTGGAGCATTAGCTCAGAGTTCAATGGGGCCAAGTCCCTGTGACTTGTTTCGATGGTTCAGTGGGGCTGGCTCAAAGAGACTGGATCAGAGGTTTAGCATCTCAAGATTGAGTCAGACAATGACTCAGCCTGTAGACAGAGTCAATCTTCTGGTTTCACAGAAGAGGAGGACAATGAGAGAGAGGCAGAGGAGGAAGAGGAACACAAGGGTTCCTTGAGGTGTGCTAAGGTCAAGCAGAGTATAGGCCAGCAGAAGCAAGTTGTGAATTTTGAGAGAGAGTACAGGGCAAGGGATGCAACAGGAAATGGGACAAAGCTAAGCTTGGGGCATTTCCCAGCTTCTACAGGCACTTAAATACTGTTTGTGGTGAGGCTGTACAGTACTATATGCAGAACAATAGATAAAAGGTGAGCCAATAGCAAAAAGAGATTAATGACAAGGTGAAACATAAGGAGGTAAAGTGACAGCTGTCAATCACTATCAAGGGATGAAACAGTAACCAAAGGGATGAGGGTGACAGAAGAGAACAATAACAGAAACAGGTTAGAGACGAACCAATAAGGGGGTAAATCATGACACATACAGATGAGGCCATGAATGAGTCATAACCAAGTAACTGTGCTGCACAGTAAATGCACAGCATTGCACAGTTGAAGCTAAGAAATGAATATAAATGGGAAGAGAACCAAACAAAGGGAAAGTAACAGCAATCCAGTGTTACTTGGATGTGTATGAATCACATGATAACACAGAAGGGATCATGAGACATACTGTCACCGACTCACCAACCGTGCAGCTTACTTAAAGTACCTAGCACTCAGTCAGTCACACATAGTCACCAGACACATAATGAAAACCTTGAAGCACCGTTTGAACCTTACATTGTTGATGAGACAGGTAAAAACACTGCAATTGGAGGTTTGGGGGGGGGCAAGGAAAAAAGACAATGTAATATTGTGTGCATACAGGAATTAACTAAACACTCAATGAGCAAGGTCCAGGATGACCAACACACCACCCAGCTGGCCCTGCCCATCATGCCCTGCTCGATCTCAAAGATCATCTCCCTTGAAGGATGATGCACACTCGTCAAGCACAAAAAATCCCTCCACACTGAAAGACACCTGTTGTCATGTGAGGCAGACCTTCATGGCTGTATCAATGCCATAGTCCTAGCTGTGCTGTCTCTGTGAGAAAGTGGTAAGAAAAGTGAGTGCAGAAAAGAACTTGAATGAAATGCGCATGGAGTGCCATTGTCGCAGTGGAGGTCATGACTGTCATGTTGTGATTGGGAGTGGGGACCTATGCCAGCTCATGTGCTGCATCGACGCCCAGCCACCCTCACCCACCTCCTACTTGTTGGTGGCCGCGCAGAACAAAAATGGGTCATCAGGGGACAGTGATGCTGCAGAGGTGTGAGACTCCTGGTCCAACAGCATACTGGACATCATTGCTGTGCTTGTGGAAGGGGCGAGTGGCATAGTGGAGGCGGTGTGGGACAAGTGGATGGGCCACCAGTTTGTGTCAAGACACGTACTGCTGATCACTAAGGACTCAGGAGCAGGTGGGCAAGGGTCGGAACAGATGGTACGCAGCGAAGGCGGCGTTGAACAGGAGGACGAGCCAAACAACAAGGAGGTACCAGATGGGGACTGGTAGGTGTTGCAGGAGGCAGAGGTGAAGAGCAGAGGCCAGTGCAGTGAGAAGGCTTTAAACAAGGCTGGTCGTTGAAGAGTACCTTGGAGGCGAGGGGAATCTTTAAACTGAGCGGTCGCAGGGGAGTACCCAGGAAGATGAGAGTATCACAAATGGACAGTCTGACGACTGCCATGCTTCATTGGGGCTTATATACAGTGTACAGGGTCGATTACAAAGCACTGGGACTATTCTAGACTCTTTGGTACCATCCAATAGGACTACAGAGGCATAAACTTGCTTGTGTCAAGTTCAGGCTTACTGAGCGCATTACTGATCATTGTGGAGCGATGACATCATTATGATGTCACTGTGGGGCGCTTAGTGAGCCTATGAGGTCACTGTGGAGTCGCTCAGTCAGCCATGATGTCATTGGAGCCTTGATGACATCAGATGATTTATGCAACAGTTTCTAAGAGTTTGTGCTGCTGTTTCGGGTCCATGGTGGCTGGGTGGCCATGTGGCTGCCACGCGATGATTACCCGATTAGGAAACCGGTGCCTGGTCGTGTTAGAGTGCCTTTGCAATAGCAATATCTTGTACCACAGGAGGGATAGCCCAGAAAATGGAAGGGAGTCGGCAATGCAAAGTGAGAGAGGTCTTTCTTGAGTAAAATAGGACAATCCTCAGGCCAGGACTTGTCCTTGGTTCGTAACAGTTTGTGCGCAAGATGATCATCATGCACAAGGGCCCGCTGAAGCAGCTCATGTGTGAGCTCACATTCCTCTCCAGCCTCAGGCACATGAACATGGTCCGTTTTTACAGCATGTACATGTTGCCATTGAACAGCAAGGTCAAAATGATGATGGAGTTGTGTGAGGGAAAGAGCCTGGCCACTGTCGGGGAGCAGATCCAATGGAGGAAGGGCTGCATGGGAGAGAAGGTCATGCGAGTGTTGGCGGAGGAAGTGTGTGGCTTTTGTTTGCCCTTTTACACCATTTTCCTTTTACATTTACTTCTTACCTTTCACTATGGACTGCTTGCTTTCATTCATCCCTTTACTTACTGGTCTCGTGATCTCTTACATCTCGTGATCCTTTCTGTGTTATCATGTGATCCATGCACGTCCAGGTAACACTGGATTGCTGTTACTTTCCCTTTGTTTGGTTCTCTTTCCATTTATATTCACTTCTTAGTTTTGACTGTGCAATGCTGCGCACCTACTGTGCAGCACAGTTACTTGATTCTGACTCATTCGTGGCCTCATTCCTATGACTCCTACTATACTAGTAGCACAGTCAAAGCGCAGCTATTGCTGCTCTTCTCCTGTATATATAAGCTCAGTACTTTGTGACCGAAGCCCTAAGCTTGGTCTCTTGTAGAATCCAACCTATTCTTGTCCAACGTATTTGCCTGCAACCCACTTCGCTCCTAATCCTCAAACCACATCCACCTCTCCATTTCATCAACTCTTCACACACCATCTACCATCTACTCTTCACCTTTCCCTTCCTTCCCTAAGAGTCTCTCTTCACTCCCCTGAGAAGAGCTCTCCTCCTTTAAGACCTACCTTCCTCTACTCTCTCTGCATTGTTCAAGGTCCCTGATGGACTTGAACACATATAGCTAGTGGAACCAGCCCTAGTCTATCCCATTACAAACTTACCCTAGCTTCTCAACGGACCGAGTTGTACTAGGAAGGGTCTATTGGCCATAACCTGTTTAGCATAAAACACTTTGACCACTGCAGGGGTCCTTACTCTTTATACACAGGAACCTGCCTGTTTCCTGAACACCTCTCTATCATTGACTTCTCTCTATGCTTGTGAACTGACATGGCTAGTTACCATGACATGCCCTTTCCTTCCTTCCTTCCTTCCTTCCTTCCTTCCTTCATTCAGGGACAACAAAGTACATGGCAGTGCGAATAGTTGCTGTGAGATCCTGCACTTGGCTGATTGCTTGCCATTTGGCCACCCTAGCCCAAACACTTCATGGGGAGGGAGTATACCATCTGTGTGGATGTATGGTCGACAGGGCTTGAGGATGAGGATGGCTTAGAGACATGTGATTAGCCAAGGATGCCAATTTGAAGCACCAACTTGAACTCTACCATTCTGCATGACATCTCTCCAAAAACATGAGGAAGGGGAAAACATCAAATGGGTATATTCTGACAAAAACAAAACATGGGTGGATTCACATTAATCACTACTGTTACCCCCCATTTAAAAGAAATCAAGATCATCATTTTCAGTGTGTCTACAAATTCTGACTGAGTACTAGGTACCTTAAGTAAGCTGCACAGTTGGTGGGTCGGTGACAGTATGGGATCATGAGACCAGTAAGTAAAGGGATGTACAAAGGCAAGCAGTCCATAACAAAGGTGAGAAGTAAACATAAAAGGAAAATATTGTAACAGGCAGAGCAGGCGAAAGGGATCTTTTTATGCAAGACAATAGCTAGAGTTTCTATGTACATCAAGGAGTACTAAGGATGAAAGGCATCAAGGGGAGAGGAAACAGTGAAAGGAGTCAGAGACATTGAAAGAGAAATCAAGACTGGGTGAGGTGGTCAAGGCAATCATGAAAGGTTTGAGATGAAATGCATGAGTCAGGGCATGGTGTGTGCACATGGTTGGTGGTGAGGGCTGGGTGATGCAGTCAAGGCCTTGGCATGAGGTGGTAGCATGCTAGTGAGGGTGTGCAGTTGGGGATGAGAGGGAGGAGGCATGCACATGCAGTTTTGTGGAAAATGGAGGGAGATGGTGTGTGCATGCAGTTGCGAACACTGGGGACAAGAGGGTGTCAGGTTGTGTCACATTGCATTTCTGCATGTAATTTTGAGGCCAGCCATAATCTTCCTTACACTGGAAAGGTGACATATGGCTGGTAGCTCTGGAGTCATATAGCTCTGTTGTCTGGCTGGTGACAACAGCTTTGGGGGCAACATCTGTGGTATCATTTTCATCTGCAGCTTTGATAACAGCCCACACTTCAGTTTCAACTGGTTTGGCCGAAATGGCCATGTCCTTTGGCCCAGCATTGGATTTCTTCCACCCACCATCCTTCCCATTGGTCTGTCTCAGCCCTTGACCTTCCTTGCCACCTCCTTTTTCCCAACAGTTGGATTTCATATGCCCCTTTTTATGGCCATTGAAACACTCAATATCACATTTCTTTCCTTTCTTCTTTTGGGCATCTGCAGTAAAGGCCTCCTCCTCTTGGGCCTTGGAGTTGGAATCTAAGGTGCATTGATCAAACTCATCAGTAATCAGTTTGATGATTGTGTCAGCAGTGACTGCATGTCCACCAATGTAGGCAGCAGTCAAGATGGTGATGCATGAAGATCAGTAAGAGGATGGGAGTGATCCCATTAAGATCACAGCATACTTGGCATTGGGTATGCTTTTGCCCATGGATCCAAGTTGCTCTTGGAGATTGGCCACCTTCTCTAGGTGCATCTGAACATTGTCTTCTTCTCCACATTGCATTGATTGTAGCCACTGCATCAAGTCAACTACAATGGTCTGGGTATGCATTTCATATAACACCTTGTGTGTGTCCCACACTTCTTTAGCATTTATTTTGGTTCTAATTTGTGTGAAGATGCTATTAGGGATTGATGCCCCTATAAGCTGTTTCACTGTGGCATTGTCCATGTCCCATTGGGCTTGTGGCATCAAGTGGCCCACATTGCCAATAGCGGTGTATGCTGCTGAGATGCTGACTTTGGTGAGATGTTCTGTCAGCCCTTGAGACTGGAATGTCCACATCATGCAGTCACAGTAAGGGTAAGTGACCCAATTACTGCATCGCTGGCTAACCTTTCAATAGCAACTTTAAGGTCATCCATCATATTTGTTACAAGTGAATGAATGGAAGTTTTAGTTCAGTTAATAGCAACAAGCAGAGGCCATAACCTGGTGAGAGAAGTCCAGGTACAGGTAATGGAATGGTGGAAATCACTTCAATTTGTGGGCCCATGTGAGGGCCATAGTTAGTAGGCTACAGGCTTGGTAATCATACACTGAAGTACATACTGTAAGTAGTTTTTATGATTTTATGTATGACATCATATGAGATCATAACAAAACAGAACATACATATTCATTGTGGATACAAAACATATGTGAGCATGTGAAACATACAACTAAACATACTTTACATCACAAGGGCCATAAAGATTCAGTCACAGCCATCCTGTTTTCACCAGACAGCACCCAGATTGTCTCTGGGTTGGAGGATTGCACAGGGCAGATCTGGGACATGAGTAATGGTGCCACCATCAAAACCCTCGAGGGCCACAAAGATTTGGTCACAGCTGTCGTGTTTTCACCAGACAGCACCCAGATTGTCTCTGGGTCTTTGGATCACAAGTCCAGATCAGGGACACAAGTACTGGCACCACCATCAAGACCTATGAGGGCCACAAAGATTGGGTCAGAGCCATCGCATTTTTGCCAGACAGCACCCAGATTGTCTCTGGGTCTTCAGATGGCACAGTCCAGATGTGGGACACGAGTACTCGCACCATCATCAAGACCCTCGAGGGCCACAAACATTGGGTCACAGCTGTTGTGTTTCCACCAGACGGCACCTGGATTGTCTCTGGATCTTTGGATGGCACAGTCCATATCTGGGACATGAGTACTTATGCCACTGTCAAGACCCTCGAGGGCCATAGAGATTCAGTCACAGCATCGCATTTTCACCAGATGGCACCTGAATTGTATCTGGGTCTTTAGATGGCACAGTCTGGATCTTGGACATGAGTACTGGTGATGCCATCCAGACCCTTGAGAACAACTGGACATCAGTCCATGGCATTGCAAGGCATGGTTTGTACTGCAGCATCAATGGATGGGTCTTTAAAACTCATGGCACCCATATCATGAGACTCCATTGGGTCTAGGGCTGTACACCATCTGTCTGACAGGTAACAGCCATTGATTTGATGGCTGTCTGATGGGTATGGCTGACCTGTTGAACCGGAACCCGAACGGATCAAAGAAGGCGAAGACCTTCATACAAGGTTCAAGATCCACTCATAGATGTTACATGTTAGACAGAACTTTAGTATATGCGCTTATGGCAATAGGGTTACGCATACTACGCTATCTATCACAAGATGCAGCCTTATGCTGCATCTAGAATGTTTCCACATCACGCATCACTTTTTTTTTTTTTTTTTTTTTTTTTTGAATCCGCATTTGTATACCGCAGCGCGTATGACGTGATACAGAGGCGGTCACGGGCTATGTAGCGACGTATTGTGATTAGGTGATGTGGGTTATATGTAGTCCGCTAGGGCGGTATGGCAGCGTTAGGGTGTAGTGTGTGGTGGTCGTAGATGATGGTCATGGGACGTTATGCATCCTCCCTCTCCCTTGCTCCTCCTGGGTCCCAAAGTTCTCTTGGTCTGAGGCACGCTTTAGTTTCTTTGAAGAAGCGTAGCGTGCTCTGCGTCCGCTCGGGGTGGTTGAACAGCTGAGTGATGTTCCGTGGGCGGCCTCTTGTAGACAGATGTCTTCGGCGCGCGTCGTCGTAGATTGGGCAGCGCAGGAGCACGTGCTCGACTGTCTGGGGGGTTTCGCCGCATTGGCAGGCGATTTGTGTGGGGGTGTGCCTTGGGTGGAAGCGTTGTGTGTACTCCCCGGTGAAGGCGTGTCCTGTGATGAAGCGGTAAAGAGTGGAGGTGATTAGTCTGGGGAACTTAGCTTGTTGTTCTGTTCCGTGGTTTTGTGGGTTGGCGTTTCGCCTTCCTGTGTTTGTTTTTTCCTGCTTCTTTTGTGCGATGGCGGTGGGATGTGGTTTTCCATCTGGCGGTCTGGTGAGGGCTGTGCGGTAGGCGAGGGAGGTGCGTGGTGCTTCGTGCCACGCCTTCTCCCATTCCGCTACTGCCTCCTTTTCGTGTTTCTTCCTTTGTTGACATAGTGACATGGGGTCTGTGTTTCTTCCGGCAGGTGCAGTGCGTGCGGTGTGGGCGGCTAGGCGTTTGGCCGTTCGGTACTCCGTTGGTGCTATATCTTTGGGAAGCCAGAGCAGTTTTATGTTCGTTTGAGGGTGTGTTGCTAAGATCTCACCTAGTTGTGTCAGATGGCGTAGGGCTGTTTCCTGTTCGTTGTGTGGTTTGGGGTTGATGGTTTGTTTGGTGGCGGCGTGCGTTGGTAGGCATATGTGCACCACCGTGTGTGTTGGCGTCGTTCGCGAGTCAAGGTAGTCCGAAAGGACTTCTAGTCCGGTTGTGAGGGAGCGCGTGAGTGTGTTCTCATCTGTTACTGTTGTTCCGAGGGCTCGTTCTTTGTGTCCCCATACTTTCCCATCTTTGTATAGTACCGATGCTATTGTGCCGATTTGATTGTCGTCCATACGGTCCTTGTTAGTTTTGACTCCGTTGCAGTAAATGTTGATGGCTGATCCGGCGCGGCAGAGTACTGTTATCGTTGCTTTTTGTTTGGTTTGGTTTTGGCGCGTTTCTGCGTAGTTAGGTCCACCTGTTTCTATTGTGATGCGTCCGTTCCAGTCTGGCGCGCCTGTTGGGAGATTCGGGAAAGCCTCTATGCGGGGGCTGTTCGCTGGTGTACGGCTTGCTAGCAATCTTAGGGTGGTTTTCGCTCGTTGGCTGTTTGATGAGGGGAAGGTGTCAGTGTTGTCTGGTTGACGGTACCAGGCTCCCCCTAGTCTTCGTCGTAATTGGCTGTCGATCGTTGTACGGTGAAGCCTCAACGCTGCGTTGTTGGAGAGTTTGTTCAGCCGTATTTTCATCGGGAAGATGGTTAGTAGCTGATGTAGGGGTTCTCTTGGGGTTGTGCGGAAGGCTCCAGCTATGATCCTTACCGCTTCATTTTGTACTACTTGTAGTTTCCTTACCAATGTAACTTGTTTGCCTGTGTACCAAAGCTGGTGTCCGTACGTTAGCGTGGGGAGGCAGATGGCAATGTATATGCGCCGCCACTTCGCTTGTTCCAGCCCCCTGATGGAGTTGCCTAGTAGCTGTAGGGCTTTGAGCGAGGCCCTCGCTCTGTTACACATGTAGTCAACATGTTGCGTCCATGTGAGGCGTGTGTTAAAGAAGAAGCCGAGGTACCTAATCGTGTTGGCTGCCGTGACTCTGTAGTAAGTGTTATGAGAAGGGATTGGGAGATGGACATAGCTGGGTGGTTCTGTTTTCTCTCCTCGCTTTCGGAAGAACAGAACTTCCGTTTTTTCCGGTTCTACATTTAGCCCTGCTTTGTTTAACCAGTTGGTGCAGTCTGTGTATCGTGTGCGGAGTGTTTCCTCAATTGATGTCCAGTCTGGTCCGCACGCGAAGATGGCACCATCGTCTATGTACATGGCTAACGTCGCTCGGTTCCAGTTCTTAGCTTTGTGTAGCATGGGTGAGGTGTATAGGATAGATAGGACCGGGGAGGTGGGCGATCCTTGGGGGGTACCCGCTACCAGGTCGAAGGGGTCCGAGGCATGTCCATTGAACTTTAGACGTACCTTCCTGTTAGCTAGGAATGAACGGCACCACCTAACCATTTCCGGCGCAAAACCCAGGTTCTCGACCACCTGCGTTAGACGTGCGTGATTGATATTGTCGAAGAAACCCTGTATGTCAAAGAGCAGTACGCCACATCTGAGGCCTGCTTGGTGTGCTGCTTGGATATCGTGCAGTAGAGCGAGGCCCGCGTCAGTTGTTGATGACGCGTTCCTTCCTCCATATTGGGATGTGGGGACGATCTCATGTTTCGCCATGTCCTGGTATATTAGTTTGGCCACGACTTTTTCCAGAAGCTTACCAAGGCATTCCAGTAGTGCTATCGGGCGGTAATTTTTTGCTAGTGTGTAGTCAGCTCTGTGTGGTTTGGGTATGACGCACACTAGGGCTTCTTTCCATACGTTCGGGTGATGGCCTGTCTTGAGACAGTTTTCGATGAGCCAAAGGAGTCTTGTTGGGTTTGCTTCCCATGCCCATTTGATTAGCGTCCAGGAGTGGCCTGAGGGCCCCGGGGCTGACCTCCCAGATACTTTCTTTAGTAGGTCACTTACTAGGTCTTTTTGTATTTGGGGTAGTGGTCGTTGTTGGAGTGGCTCTGGGTCATCCGGGAAGTGCGTGCTCACTTCTTGTCGGTCGCGGGTGAAGAAACGCTGTGAAAAAGTGTTAGCCATTTCATTGTGAGAGTTCGTGATACCTTCGGTTCCCTGTAGTGGGGGAATCTTTGTTGTTTTGCGTCCGTGTCTCCAAGTGGCAACTTCCCAGAGTTGGGCTCTGTCGATATAGTCATCGGCCCAGTGTCGCTTTGCTGCTCGGATTGTGGTCTTCAGTCATTTTTGGGCTCTCCGTCGCTCGTCACTGTTGGGTGCTTCTTTGAGTGAGAGGATTGCCCTCTTGCACTCCGCATTCCACCATGGTGCAGTGTGTTGGTGATGTTGGCGTCTCTGTTTTAGCGTCTCTACATTTGTGAGTTGAATGTCAGTCATGTAGCAGGCTACCTCGTCGTCTAGTTTTTCGGTGGATGTGATTGTGGGTGGGCACCATCTTTTACCTATTCCCTTGAAGCTTTTGATCCAGGCGTCTTTCTGTTCTGGGTCAACTAGGAAACCTAGGTCTGGGTTGTCTGTTCCAGAGTCAGTGTTGTGCGTAAGTGGGTTACCTGTGATGCGGAGCATGGCGTGGTCTGAGCCTAGAGAGCCGGGCCAGTCTATGACGAGGTTTGTGAAAGTGGCCGACCTCACCGCCGCCATGTTGAGCCATGCCAGGTCTATTGTGGAGTCTCTCTCATGGGCTGCTCCTTTGTGCGTAATGTCTCCGGGGGTGTTGGCTAGGATGAGAAGGTTTGTCGCCGTCCAGTCTTCTATACGGTTGGCCCATGGAGATTTGGGGATTCCTTGTGGGGACCAGGTTGGTGAGTGGGTGTTGAAGTCGCCTATTACGAGTGTTGGAATGTTGGGGTCGATGTCTATGTTTAGGAGAGCTGCGAGGGCTGAAGCGTCCTTAACGTTGAAGCGAGCCAAACCAGGGCGCGCAGAGTTCGTGGGGCTGGACGGCGATCCAAAGACGGTTGTCTTGACCCAAGAGCAAGAGGAATGAGGAGGAAGGGAGAAGAGAAGGAGAGGAGAGGAGAGCAAGATCACTCGCGCGCAGTTGTTTCTGACTGAAGGTAAGGGGAACTCAAGAAGACTGTATTCCTCTTCTTTTTTTTACTACAGAGTAGCTAGGTGTTTTATATACAGGAGAGAAGTACTAAGGATGAAAGGCATGAAAGGGAGATAGGCATGAAAGAGAATCGAGACTGGTCGAGACGGTCGAGGCCATGGTGAAAGGCCTGAGACGCGAACGCGTCGCGTGTGCCGAGGCGTGGCGTGCGCACGTGGTCGGTGGCGAGGACTGGGCGATGCGATGCGAGGAAGGAGGCAAGGTGTGGGAGGAGGCCGAGTGTCACGCATCGCGCGCGGTCCGCATGTGGTTCCGAGGCCAGCGATATGGCTCACCTTACAACGTCATGGTAGAAGTTGATCACTTGCCATGTTTCGTTGTCTAGTACTGTACTAATACGACCAACTCTTCATAGCTTGTGACATGTGACAGATTTCGATGACCGACTGACTCTTCAAAGTTGGGAAAACCGTGTGACAAATCTCACATCTCTTCAAAGCCCGGATTGGGCCGAGAGGCAACATGTGACATGCACTAACGTCAGGCGGCGGTCTGACACGCAACTTGAGTGCGAGTCGGGATTTGAACATTACAGTAAAACCTTGAAAAATTTGTTGTGTGCTTTGAGGACCATGCAGCTACAACCATGACTGCACTGAACAGCTTTATCCCAATAGATGTCCATCAAGCCTTCCTCCCAGATCCCAGTTGTGAGGCATCAAAAACACTTCATGAGCTTGTTACAGTTGTAAGGTGTGTGAGCCCGGTGGCCAGGAAACGCACCTGACTTGTACCATCTCCCTCCCTCGCCACGCGTTCACCCTCCCTTTGCCCTTCATATCCTCTTCCTTTCCTTCTCTCTCATGCACTCGCCTCTCGATGACATCCCTGCCGCGGTCCTTGCCCCATGTCAGCAGACTACAGCAATGTCTCAAGTTGATCGCCATCGACGTCACTCGCCTCGGCTCCAGCCCACTCGTCCCTCAAGCATTGTCCTCGCCCGCCACATGTCCACGCACGGACATGAATGACGCACGTATGTTGTCATCAATGTGCTACGCGAGGACTCGCTGCCCATGGCATCTCGCCCCCGACATCATTGCCTCATGCTCGCGGATTCGCAGTAGGAAGATCAGGACTCTGGAGTAGCACTTTTGTATTTAAGTAGCTACCATCCTGTACAGTAGCTTAGGGAATCAAATCAAGAGCTTCTGCATCTGCGTTAACCCTCTCATGTGCCAAAGAACACCTCGACTCCTCAAAATCTCCCGCTTTCCTTTCAAGAACACACACACACACTCTCTCTCTCTCTCTCGCATGCGCGTCGCGTTCCGGCTACAATCCCTGCTTGCTCTCAGCTCCTCCCTGTCCGTACCCACCCTCGGATCAAGCCCCACGAACTCCCCAGGCCCCGACCTGGCACGCTATACAGTGGACCCCAACGTTTTGGGTGGAGATCACACAGCCATGTTCCCGAGGTGGTGTGCCCCACCATGCACCTCCTACACTTACTTCCCTCAAACAAATGGAGGACCTTGAAGAGAGTGCTATTGATATTCATGGTGATGACAGCGAAGTTCCCATGACAGACATCGTTTCCGCGCATACACAACTTGAATGCTCCGACTCTATGGATTGCGATGATGATGACGAGCTGTACATACCGAGAGAAGAAGGTGGCCTTGTTATAACTGCAGATGCAGAGTGTGCTTCAGTGGAGTCTGTTCATGGTGAGGTAGTTGATACAACTCAGGCTAGTCAAGCTGTAGAAGGACATGGTAAGCATAAGAAGTGTGCAAACATCCTCTATTCCTCCAAATTTTGGGTCGCGAATGATGTGAGCGACACAGACAACAAGTAGATAGAATTTAGGCACTTGTTTATAATAAATAAATGAATATTCCCATTTAGGAAATTTTTTAATGATTTTTGTCACAGTCTTCATAACTGGTTGTGACCTGTGACCTGAGCCGTATCTCTTCTCTTCAGAGGGGGCTTGTGACGCGTGACCGAAGAGTTGGTCGTATTAGTACAGTAGTATGTCCAGCACTTGGACGCAGGGGTGTTTGCAGACGTCTTGTCTTGTTGTGCCTGTGAAAGGTGGTGCTTTCCGGTTGTTTGAGTTGTGTTTCCGCGCGTAGGACATTACCTTTGGTACTTGACCATTTACGAAGCCTGGGTAGAGGAGCTCCCATGCTGGGGAGGCTGCTCCACCTAGAATGTCTGTGCCGTTTCGGGCATCGTCCTTGCGTGCCGTCCCTATTTTGTTGTACCAGGGTTCCTGTACAAGTAGTAGATCTGTTTCTGTGGCGCTATTTAGTAAGGCATGGGTCATGGCGTTGCGCCTACGCATATTAACCGATGCTATGCTTAGAATAGGGTGTTCCGTCATTACAGAGGGTTGGTTGTGGCAGCGCTTCCTTGTGGGCGCAAGTGTGGTTGTTCGGTAGCACGCACCTCTGCGTGCTTTGGCTGCAGTGTGGGTCCGTTCCCGGGTGGGCTGAAGGAGATTGTCTTCTTTTTGGGTGTGGTTTGAGGTGATTCCGCTCCGCCTGGGGTGGCAGGGCGCGGGTGTGCATGGGTGCTTTGGTTTGGATTGTGGTCGAAGGGGTCGTCACCTACCTTGTCTAGGTCCATGTACATGTCGTCTTCGTTGTCGCGGTCGGTTAGGTTCTCTGTCCATTTGCGGTGTGCTTCGTCCTCTGGTTCGGGTTCAGTTTCCCTGCCTTTACCTTTGTCTTTTGAGCGGACTGCTCTGCGCGGGGCCCTCGTTCTGTAATTGTCTCTGGCGGGGCACTTGGCATCTCTGCAATTATGTCCGGTTAGTTGGCAGTTAAGGCATTTGAAGTGCGAGCAATCGCAGAGTCCTGCCGTGTTGTGCTTTCCGGCACATCGTTGGTCGTGCTCCTCTGATTTGTGGGATCCGCTGCAGATGTAGCATCTTACCGAGTCTTTCCCGAGCGGGCACGCTTTCGATTTTTTCGTGTGTCCTAGGGCGTGGCATCTCGAGCATTGAACTAAAGCGGGCTTGTCAATCCACTTCACAATTTGGACTTCCTTACCAAATAAGGCAGTGTGCCTCTTGGCTAGCGCATTGGTAACCATTCCGTTTGGGTCTGAGATGGCAAAGGTGATGGTCGAATATGTGCTGTTGATCCTCTCAATGGGTTTTAGCCATCTCGGGGTCATAGAGAAGTGAGCATTTCTGAGGCCTGGTAGCGTTCTTACCTCTGTGAGGAGGTCTGCCGGTCCAAAGATGATGTCATCATTGTCCTTGACCGGGACTCCATGCGCGAGTAGGCGTGTCCATCCCAGTGATGGGCACAGCTGTCCTACTCCTTGGAAGGGTTTGAGTAGGAGGTGTTCGTATGATAGGATGTGTTTGAAGGGAATGTTACCTTCGAAGGAGTAGACGAAATTACCTCTGCTGCGCGGGTGTACACTCCATCTGCCTGCTTTGAGAGGGATTGGGTTGGCTACCGCCTTGCTCATGCTGAGGCGTACTTCCCTCACAATGGCGTCTGCAGCTCGGGCGCAGCTGTCTGGTTCCGTTAGTGTGTTTTTGAGCTCACCTGATCTCAGTACTGTTACTTCCGTGATGGCATTCGGAGTGGTTGTTCTTGGTTTGGATCCAGTGGGCTGCATTGGGTTGTTGGCCGCGGCTGCTGCTATGGTGGCGTAGGTTGCTGGGGTGATGGTGGTCATCGTTAGTGCGGGCGTGGGTGTTCCCTTAGTTGTGTTTTGGTCTTTCCGGTTTCTCCTTTTGCTGGATACTGAAGTGAATGTGTCTTCCGGCTTCTCCGCGGTGTTGGGGGCAGCGGGAGGGCATACTTGTGTGGTGTTGGTCGAAAGGGGTGGGGGTGGAGGTGGTACCTTGGGCCTTGGGTTCCCGTCAGCGCGTTTTGTGGTCTGCGACTCACCTGGTATTGCGTTTGACATCACGCGTCACTGAATGCGCAATATAGTGGACACCTGTAGTCACCTCTTTTGGACTTAGGAACAGCCCTGGGTCATAGAGGTATAAATACCATACATGTAGACAAGTATACATATCGCTCTACACCCCAATATCACTTGAGCATTAGCACAACCTCTAAGGTGGGTTGCTTGGCCTGTTAGCTGCGCTCTATGCTGCACAACATGACCTGTACCTAGTGCTTCAAAGTTCAGTCAAGTCCAGTTTTTCCCATGATTTTGGCATGACCATGACCATGACTGGCTGCCAGTTTGCCCAATCCTGAAAAAACCGGACTGGACTGCACGTGACCAGTTACATGCAGTCATTTGCAGTCAATTGACCAGTTCAGACCAGTCCTAACCAAAACCGGAGGATGACTGGTTGAAACCAGTTCTTGACCAGGTAAGTCATGTCACCCCCTGCTGTCTCACACACCCACACTCACACTCCCTCTCCTCCACCTCTGACAACATTACCACCATCACCTCCATGTTGCCCGCTCATGCCCCTCCTCCAGTCACCTTCACCTTTGTCCCACCTGCTGTCATCAATCCCATTTCACCAACCGCAGCCATGTCACTCCCAGTCACATCTGTTCCCATGTCTGTACACGCCCCAGCCTCCTCTGCCACATCCACCGCCACCTCTACATCCCCCCATCTCTGCCCTGCCAGCTCCTGCACCCTCAGTGTCACCTGTCATGGCCATTGCTTCAGCTCCACACATGACTGCCATTTTCGCCTTGTCCACTGTCATCACAGCCCCTGCTTCACCCACTGTTGTCACTGTTGCAGCCTCAGTCACACCCTTGCCATTCATCATCTCCGCACCAATGCCCATGTTACCCACTGCTGTTCCCTCTCTGTCAACTGCCACGCCCTCCATTGTCACCCCTGCTCCATCTGTCTCTGCCATCAACCCTACGCTTATGCCTATGAACTCACACTTGCTGCCCATGCCCCTGCTTCCCAACCACACTGCCATCTCATATCTGCCAGCTGCCATCTCACTGCCACACCTTGTAAAAGATGTTTATGAGGAACAAGAATGCACAGATAACTGGAAAACAAAGAGCATGCCGCCCCACAGAATGATCAGACCCCACCGCCATGCCATCATGCAGGAGAAGCCATCGCCAATGCCAACATCACACCACACACCACCTCCCACATCACCTCCCCATCCACTCATGCATCACCACCCACATCTGCTGCCACCACCTGCAGTGAAGATGACCTTGCCACCCCCGTGCAAGCCGCCCCATGCGCTGCCACCTCTCTCACCACCACCCTCACCCTTGCCACCACCACCGCCTTTGCATTGACAGCAGCAGCAACAACAACAACATGGCCGACGCTTGGCAACACCACAAGGCACAACAACATATTTGACATGCTGCAAGCATGCCATGCCACTGTTATGAACCAAGGCCAAGTCCTGGCCAAGGATTGTCCTATTTTACTCAAGAAAGACCTCTCTCACTTTGCATTGCCGACTCCCTTCCATTTTCTGGGCTATCCCTCCTGTGGTACAAGATATTGCTATTGCAAAGGCACTCTAACACGACCAGGCACCGGTTTCCTAATCGGGTAATCATCGCGTGGCAGCCACATGGCCACCCAGCCACCAAGGACCCGAAACAGTGGCACAAACTCTTAGAAACTGTTGCATAAATCATCTGATGTCATCAAGGCTCCAATGACATCATGGCTGACTGAGCGACTCCACAGTGACCTCATAGGCTCACTAAGCGCCCCACAGTGACATCATAATGATGTCATCGCTCCACAAGGATCAGTAATGCGCTCAGTAAGCCTGAAACTTGACACAAGCAAGTTTATGCCTCTGTAGTCCTATTGGATGGTACCAAAGAGTCTAGAATAGTCCCAGTGCTTTGTAATCGACCCTGTACACTGTATATAAGCCCCAATGAAGCATGGCAGTCATCAGACTGTCCATTTGTGATACTCTCATCCTCCTGGGTACTCCCCTGCGACCGCTCAGTTTAAAGTCTACTCTCATCTTCAAGGTACTCTTCAACGACCACCTTGTTTAAAGCCCCTCGCTACACTGGCATCTAGCCTTCGCCTTTGTCTCTTGCAACACCTACCAGTCCCCATCTGGTACCTCCTCGTCATTTGGCTCGTCCTCCTGTTCAACGCCACCTTCGCCACGTACCATCTGTTCCGACCCTTGCCCACCTGCTCCTGAGTCCTTAGTGATCAGCAGTACGTGTCTTGACATCTGGACAGTCTCTCATCATTCTTGTATTGACCAGCCAATGCTCAAGTGTCTACTCCCAACTCCCCCACTCTTGTCAATACCTCCCTGCGTCTCCCTTCTCCTCTCCAGCCCACTCCACGCACCGCCCTTCGCATCCTCACTGAAGACGTCGACCCGGTCGACACATCCTCACCCCTCAGCCTCTTGTACTCCCCAACGGCTCCCCCATCGTCTCCTACCACTGCCCAGCCTATCCCAGGTGACTTTGTCCCTGTCGGCACTCCCCCTCCAGCGCAAAACGAGCAACAGCAAGCGGACCGTCCCCCCTTACCTGAAGGCTTCCTCGACCATCCCCCCTGCACAGTATTTCGCTTCCATCCGCACCAGTACTTTGTCCTCCCTACCACCAATCGTCGCCAGGAGCAGTGGCGTCCCCTCCACGACTTGAATCATCAAGACTACCTTGGACGCATCCCTACCTCAGACCAGTTAGCTCATCGCGCATTCACAGACACCTTCACTACCGCCTTTCGTGCACGCATCGTCCACACTTTTGCAGTAGAGCCCTCCAACACTGCCCTTGCCACCCAGTACAACCTCACCCCCTTCGGCATCTGCTCCAATGTCGGGATATACGCCCCGGACGCTGACTTTCCCCTCGGACGCATCGCATACATTTTTAACACCTCGTTGTTTAGGAAACTACTTACCTTGCCTGCTATTTACCGCCCTGCTTACAAGGGCTCGTTATGCTTATCTATCGTACACGACTTCCTGGATGGACATCTCGCTTTCGCATACAGCTACTTACACTTTGAGGAAAACAGTAACCGCGTGTCCCTACGTCACTATTCGACTTATACAGTCGACACCATCCACTTTAACCCCCAATTACTTCGCTTCTGCTTTACGCCTCGTATTCCCCTTAACCCTCTCGAGATAATTGAGAGGTACCAGCTCGAAACTATAGATCTTGCGCATGGTTCTTAAAAAGTAAGAACCACCCTTGTAACGCTTCAATAAAGATCGAATAAAGATCATTTTGTTTTAACTAAAGTGCCACGAGAATATGCCTTAGAAGAAGACGAAGAAGAAGATGCTTGTTGAGATCTGCACTGCCCAGAGTCTCAGGTGTGTTGTGATGTGATCACAACTCGGATGCGCTGACGCGTCGGATCACCCGGACCGGGCATCACCGGCTCAGCTCATACGCTGCAGCACGCGTTAGTTACATTGATAGAGTGATTTAGAACAATCGGTAGCTACTTACAACTGATCCTCGGACTTACCTAGTGATCCGTGATGGTAGTTAACTGTACTGCATCTAGTGGCAGTCTCAGGTACTTAAGAACGCCACAAAGTACGTAGATCACTTCAGTTTTGTGTCAACCAAACTGAAGTGAGTATTTACACTATGACATCTTATCTCACAGTACTAACGACGCCTTGTAGCTATTGTCTGATAGGTACATTATTTATATGAGTTTTGTGTCAACCAAACTGAACTATTGTCTGATAGATCTGCCTGCGATCTTATCATCTGCTGCTATCTAATCACACATACTGCGTCTATTTTCAACAGGTTATGGGCCCTGCCCGTATCTAAAATCCACAGAGATCACCACACACGTTTATTCCTATAACACCTCCCTTCCCCACAAACCTCTGTTATCAGACGACATCTTACTCCCTTGGCCCCTGGAACCAAAGGATTGACGTGCGCGCAGTTACATCACGCGTCAAAGATACTGATTAGATCTCTAATTGATCCGGCTACAATTGCTCCGCTGGTCCGGATTGGCAATTCACCTCATTACATCATATGGCACCCACATTCACTATCCCCTCGGGAACGCCCCTGGAGATCTTAGATTCATCAAATTGGACTACTTGGTCATTTCGCTTCGAGGCCATTACCCGAATGAATGGTTTCCGGCATCATCTTATCGATACAAAGCCCTCTGGAGATAGCACTTGGGACGTTGAAGAAGACATACTGTTAGGCGTCTTCCAGCTCCATCTCCAAAAAGATATATATGCAGAGATAAGCGATAACACCAAGTTCGACACCTGTAAACTCAAGTGGGAACAACTTAAGACTACTTGCATCAGCGTTGGATCTATGTCACTACATAACTCTTGGACCGCCTTCACGCGCTTTGATCTAGATGACACCAGCCCGATGTTCCCACAACTACAGAAATTGAATGATACTAGGATCAATCTTCAGAACAATGACATGCCCGTCACCGATCTCCAATTCAGTCTCACTCTAATTCAGTCACTTCCCAGCTCTTACTCTGGTCTTACACAAGCTATCCTCGGCTCTAATCTTCCAAACAAGCTTTCCCCGAAAGCCATTCAGGAACACATTCTCAATGAAGAGAGTCATCGGGCCGGCTCCTCTGCTTCCCTTAACAAAATTGCTCCGGTCAAAAAACAGGACAATAAAAACAAAATAAAATGTTATTATTGCAACAAAGCTGGTCACAAGAGTCCTGAGTGCCGGAAGAAGAAAAAGGATGAGGAGGAGAAGGCGCAGAAAAAGAGGGAGTCTGGCGCGGACACTAACAGAAAGGTCAACGCGCACATAGTAGAGACTACTGCTACAATTACGGAGATCTCGGATGATGAAAATGACATTCGCATTTCCCTTTACTCGGCGACTAGATCGCGCTGGATGATTGACTCAGGAGCCACCCATCACATCAGTCCGTTCCGGACCGACTTCATCACTTACGCTCCGGCCACCGGATCAGTTAACCTCGGTGGTCACGCTATCATCAAGCAGATTGGGACCGGATCTGTATCCGTCCTACCGTCTGGAGGTATTGGGAAGTTTCCATTAACCCTCACCGATGTCATGCATGTTCCGGAAGCCGACGCGCGCTACTTCTCAGTCAGCGCGTTGCTCCGAAAGGGGGGACATATCACTTTTACCCAGAACGCGTGCCAAATCTACTACAAAGATCGGACAGTCGCGCAAGGATACCTGGAGAATAACCTATTTTATATTGATTTTTCATCTCCGGCCCTACACGCGCAGGCAGGGGTGCTACCGCTTAACATCTGGCATCAGCGCATGGGACATATGTCCTCATGCGTGCTAATCAAATACGCTCATTCCGTCAAGGGAATCTCGCTTAGTTCAGCGGATCGCGATCAGTCACCTTGCCCCGGGTGTGAACTCGGCAAACAGACACGACTTCCTTTCCTGGCTTCGCCTAAGCGATCGGATCGGCGTCTACAGATCGTGCATACTGACTTAGCCGGTCCGATGCAGACCCGGTCGATCCGAGGTGCAACTTATTGGGCAACGTTTATCGACGACTACTCCCGTTATGGGGTAGTGTACTTCCTCAAAAGTAAAGATCAGTGTGCTGATGCGTTCAAAAAATATCTCGCGTGGTCAGAAAACCAGACCAGCGATAAGATCAAAGCACTACACTCGGATCGCGGAGGGGAGTACTTGTCCGGTACCCTCAGATCGATCTTAGATCAAAAGGGAATTGAGCATAGATTGACAATGCCAGGGTCACCACAGCAGAATGGTGTAGCAGAGAGATGGAACCGGACCCTCGAAGACAAGATGCGCGCTATGCTACACGGCGCCGGTCTTACTCTGGGTTTCTGGGAGCTTGCTACTGACGCAGCAGTCCATATCTACAATCGCACTCCTACACGCGTTCTCCGGTGGAACACTCCTCACTCAGTCTGGACGGACGGACAAGTTCCGGACGTTTCCTATTTCCGCGTCTTTGGATGTAAGGCGTATGTACACACGCCTGCTAACAAACGAAAGAAGCTCGATCCGAGATCGGTCGAGATGATTTTTGTTGGGTACAAGTCTGGATCTAAGGGTTACCGACTCTGGAATCAATCCACCTGAAAGCTGTTCTTATCGCGCGATGTCACTTTCGATGAGCGCATACTACCTGCTAGGGGAGAACTTACTGACATTCCTCCTCCTGCACAACCCTTGGTCTTCACGGGACCGGTTTCTTTCACTGCCCCACTTCCGCACGAACCGGATGGCTGCGGACTTAGTCCTGCACCTCCGGAAACCCCACTAGATCCCACTACACCTAATTCACTTTACCTTACCCCTCCCACTCAGCCCTTTCCACATACTCCGCCGCGCCGCGTTCAGCCTGTGCGCCAAGTCCGCTTGCGCCAGCCTCACTCAGCATTGCCGGGACCATCCTTTGGTCCACCACGTCCGCCCTCACCTAGGCGTCTTCGCCCTAACCCGCGTTCTAATCCTAGATTTCTCACTTCTAACGCAAATGCGGGGGGGCGCCTATCGCATACGGCACTATTAGCGACGGCAGAGGCGATCACTCCGGCTACGTTTCGGGAAGCGATGTCCTCGGACTCCGCCGATCAATGGAGAACCGCGTGTCAATATGAAATTGATGCACTCGCTAAGAATGGTACCTGGGAGCTTGTAGATCTGCCACCGGGCCGCAAGGCTGTGCGATCTCGATGGGTGTTTGCACGCAAATCTGATGGTAGATTTCGCGCGTGTTTAGTCGCAAAGGGGTTCACCCAAGTGGAGGGGATTGATTATGATGAAACTTTCTCACCAGTTGCCAGATTTGAGTCTTTGAGACTACTCCTAGCGTTGGCCGCGCTAGAGGATTGGGAGATCCATCAAATGGACGTCAAGTCGGCGTTCCTTAATGGCACACTGGAGGAAGAGATCTACATGGAGCAACCACAAGGTTTCATCACTCCGGAACAAAAAGACAAAGTCTGTCGGTTAAAGAAGGCTCTCTACGGCCTCAAACAAGCCTCGCGCGCATGGAACTTACAGTTTCATGGAGTTCTCACTGGGCTCGGCTTCACGCGCACGCACTCAGATGCTGGGGTTTATCATCGCCAAGACGCGGGGGGAACCATAATCATTATCCTCTATGTCGATGATGTCACCATCTTAGGCGATTCACTCCCACTGATTGCAGACATTAAGAATTCATTGTCCACGCGCTATGAAATGACTGATCTAGGCGAGATCGACTCCTATCTTGGGATTCGTGTCACGCGTGATCGCTCGGCTAAGCGGCTAGACATTGATCAATCTAGGTACATCTCGGAGATCGTCAATCGCTTCGGGATGGCGGATTCTAATCCGGTCCGCACTCCGCTGCCCTCCGGGGCAGATGTCCACTTGGTCAAGCACTCCGGGGAGGCAACGCCTGATGAGATAAAGCATTTTCAACGCATCATTGGCAGCCTTCTCTATGTGCAGATCGGGACATGACCAGATATATCATTTGCAGTCTCTCGACTTGCCCAATACTCATCCAATCCCTCATCGCATCATCTACGCCTTGCCAAATACGTACTATCTTATCTTAACAGCACTTCAGATCTAAAGTTGCGTTATGATGGCGCACGCGATACCGGATTACACGGGTACTCCGACTCTAGCCTCGGAGACAATGCAGATGACTACTGTTCCACCTCGGGCTATGTCTTCCTACTTTCCAGCGCTGCGATCTCCTGGACCTCACGCAAACAGAAGACTGTTGCCCAAAGTACCACTCAAGCCGAATATATGGCCTTAGCCGACGCAGCTAATCAAGCCGCGTGGTATCGGAGCTTCTTCTCCGAGATTGGCTATCAGATCTCTGATCCGATTCCGCTTCATGGTGATAACAAAGGCGCCGTTGACCTCGCGCTCAACCCAGTCACCGGAAGACAGTCGAAGCATATCCCTATCAAGCATCACGCCATCCGCCAATACATTGAGGACGGACTGATCGTACTTATCCGTACTCCCACAGGAGAGATGCTTGCAGATGGTCTCACCAAGCCACATACTCACGCGCTGCTCCGGACCTTCGTCGATGGGTTGGGTCTTAATTAATCTAATCTACCGACTGCCTTAATCACGGGGGGATGTTGAGATCTGCACTGCCCAGAGTCTCAGGTGTGTTGTGATGTGATCACAACTCGGATGATCTGACGCGTCGGATCACCCGGACCGGGCATCACCGGCTCAGCTCATACGCTGCAGCACGCGTTAGTTACATTGATAGAGTGATTTAGAACAATCGGTAGCTACTTACAACTGATCCTCGGACTTACCTAGTGATCCGTGATGGTAGTTAACTGTACTGCATCTAGTGGCGGTCTCAGGTACTTAAGAACGCCACAAAGTACGTAGATCACTTCAGTTTTGTGTCAACCAAACTGAAGTGAGTATTTACACTATGACATCTTATCTCACAGTACTAACGACGCCTTGTAGCTATTGTCTGATAGGTACATTATTTATATGAGTTTTGTGTCAACCAAACTGAACTATTGTCTGATAGATCTGCCTGCGATCTTATCATCTGCTGCTATCTAATCACACATACTGCGTCTATTTTCAACAACGCTATCACTAGACACGTCCTAAATCTAAATCACTATCGAACCTGGGCCTCCGTTGCGTTCCCTGTCACCACTTTAACCAACTTACACGACGTACCAGAAATTGAACCACCTCACGAGGACTTCCCCCACCTTATTGTTAAAGAGTTCCTTGGAGTCTTACCTTTTGGACAACTCTTAAGCCATGACGAACACGCACTATACCTTGAAACCCTTAGTCGACTTCTACCACCAGCACGACAACAACTATTATATTGGCACCTTGCTCAAGCGAAGAACATCCAAGGACAACCAGTTGACTACCAATCATTACGCACCAGTGAATTAAACCTCTGGACCAGAGTCATTCAACCACGTCACCACATCATTATCCACTCCTTGAGAACAGGATACCGCTTGTTCTACTTAGCTTGGACATACATCAGCTACTATCGTCTCACTGTCCAGTTCTACCACCTATGTCTCAACAGAATACAAAGGGAAAACCAATCTTACATCCAACTTGCGGTTGTACCAGGAATACACAACACCTTTGATTTGGAAACTAACTCGTGGTTGTACGACGCAGACTATAATCAACCTTGGGCAATTACCAGCCCAGACGCCTCATATACTGGTCCCCCTACATACTATTCTGTCCCAGCAATCCTAGAAGCCTCAAGTCTCGCCCCTCGACCCCTCACACCGATTCAGACCACTGTCCCAACTAGCCAAGAACGTTGGTCTGCTAGCACAGAAAATACTGAGTCAGATCCATGGATAGCAAGGTGTAACTGCAAAACAGAGTATTGCACGTGCAACTTTCAACCAGACACACCTCCTACTCCTGACGGAATTACCTTGTGGACGCCAGGCGATTACCACCTCCCCATTCGATAAATCTGGCCCCTCGACACAGAAGATGCACATCGTCCCAACGACCCCCTGAGAGAGAAACAATCCCCAACGCAAGAGGATTCCTTGTCGAAAGACCATTACCTCCTACCCCTCCTGACGCCTACGTACCCTTGTTTACCAACCGTATTCCTACCCCTGTTATACCTACCCAACCCTTTGCATCACCCCTTGTTGAATCCCCTGATAGTACTGATCTTAGGAATACTGATTTACACTGCTACCTACCAGAACAATCCTTCTTAGCATTAAACCTACCTACACGTTCAAGGAGAGAATTAATTGAATTCAAGAATTATTGTACCCAAGCTTGGCATCAACGACTGACACACTTTATAGTTTACAAGCACCCCACCAAGGAAATAAGTGACTTTGCCATCTCTCCAGCAGAATTTGAAGGATATCTGTGGAAAACCCGAGTAGTTCTAACACAAAGCAGCATTACTGAAGAATACTCCCGAATCCAATTAAGAAAACATCAAGGAAGACCCGATACCATTCGACTAAAGCCAGCCTACACCATTGCATACCCTAGGAACAACGGCCATTGGACTATAACAGTTGTCTAGATCTATGAGCACTAGGAGGGACATCACTGACGAAGAAGAAAATCTAATCCCACTCCTATTTGAAAACCTCAGTTACGACACCCAAGATCACTGTTACCGAGGAAAATTTGCAGGCACACCTATTATCAACCACGGAAATCTTTCTGACACTTGGTTATACGAAGACGATAACGACGAAGTTACCACCGAACAACTTAAAGCGGCAGCCCCAGGAGCAGAAAATGTTCAAGACTTCAACCCCTATAACTACACAGGCCTCTTCCTAGACAGACCAGTCAAGTGGAGCCGTTCTAGAAGACATTGGGTTTACTATAACAATCGAGAAGTCGATTTCTCAGCCAGAACACCTCAAGAAGTTACCGCTATCCTAGGAACTGCTCAGAGCACTCGAAGCACCACTCCAGGACCTTCTACTTGGCGTAATACCCAACAACCTACTCCTCATACAACTAGCAACGTACCACAAGCAGTCCCTCGAACGCTCACTCCAACTAGAATCCAACTACAAGGTTCAGCCCCACCTATTGTTACAGCTACAACAACTCAGAATCCCACCATGTCAAGCAATCCACGCCTTGTTGGAACAGCACCAGAACCCTTTGATGGAAAGGCTGATAACGCAGAAGCCTTTTGGGCAGCTTTGGCCAATTATTATTACATCAATGGCGACTCCTTTACAGATGAAAGCAAGAAAGTTGCCGCTGCACTGACCCACTTTAAAGTAGGAACACCCGCCGGAGCGTGGGCTAGAGAACAAACCACCAAGGCTATGGCTCGTACCGTAGCAGACTATGGGTCATGGGACGACTTTAAGAAAGCCTTTGCCGATCATTTTATCCCTGCAGAAGCAGAGTTGGCCTCCGCTAATACCATGCACACCTATTATCAAGGAAAACTACCGTTTAATGAATGGTATCAGAAATGGTCGCACCACGCATCACGAGCTACCACCAATGAAAGAACAAAGATGTACGCATTTAGGAAGAACATCAACCCGGCCTTACATCAGAAAATACTGGGAATCACACCAACACCAACTACGCTTGCAGCCCTTGTCAAAGCAGCAAGAGAATTCGACAACCTTTTCCACCTATACAACTCCACTGCTTTTCGAGGAGGACGCTCTGTGCGTGCCCGAGGATTGAACACTCAAGGATCAGATAATCCATTGGAAATTAACTTGTACCAAGGAGAACCCAATGAACGACCCTGGGAATCCAGAAGTGAAAGGAAACCCCTCACAGATGCAGAAAAAGAATTTCGACGCAAGAACAATCTCTGTTATTATTGTGGAAAGAAGAATCATATGGCAAATCAATGTAGAGCAAAGAAAGCAGCTCAAGGACGCCAACGACAAGGTTCTTGCCCCCAAACAGTCAGAGCTACAACCATCCAAGATGAAAACATCGAACCTGCGCAAGAAGAACCTGTTCCTGTTGCTTCACTAATGACTTGGAGAGAGACACTTACAGACTCGATCCTCCGCCCAAGATCTGCTCCTATGGATTTTTAATTGGACCCCCTTCTGCACCGAGGAGGGACACAGTCCAAATCAGTACGATACAAAGAGAAATCAATTACCCCAAAGTTTTTACCAAGAATATTCGCTCCCCTTCCATTGCCTTGAAAGTTACCTTAGTAGGGAAGACAAGCGGCAAAGAAATCGGTGCAAGAGCCCTGCTCGACAGTGGAGCAGAAGGAATGATAATCCACGAACGATTTGCACAAAGACACCACCTGCACCTTCGAACTATGATCAAACCCTTGCCAGCACAAAATGTAGACGGAACACAAAATGCCAATGGACTAATACGCTTTAGCACCATCCAAAGACTTCGCATCCAAGCGCACACAGGCGCCACTCATGACGAACAAGCAGAATTCCTGGTCACTAACATTGGAGATCACGACATTATCTTAGGAACCGATTGGCTATGACACCACAACCCAGATATTGATTGGGCAAATGATACAATCACACTGAGGAACTGCCCCCGAACTTGCCTTACCACACACCCAAGCATAACCATTGCATCTGCATCTGGAACGTGGAATTACCAAATACAAGTGCTTACTTTCCCTGAAGAAGAAGAACCCGAGTTTACGGACATTGCTGCACTAATCTTCCCAGATACTGAAGGACCATTGAACCCATGTGTTGACGAACAAATCCACGATGCGTTTAGCCCAATAACAATCAACATAAGAGCCAAATCAGCCACAGCTACCAAGCTAGCCAATGCGGAAACACCCCCTAAGACATTAGACGAACTTATCCCCGCCCAATTCTTGAAATGGCGAAAGGTTTTCGATGAACAAGCTTCTCACGCCTTCCTGCTCACCAACCATGGGACCATGCAATCAATCTAAAACCAGGGATCGCCCGACGCGATTCTGGCATTTATCGACTTACTCCCAAGGAACTACAAGCCCTAAAAGAATACTTAGACGAACATTTGAAAAGAGGCACAATCCGACCATCAAAAGCAGCTATTGCCAGCCCATTCTTCTTTGTAGAAAAGAAAGGAGGAAATCTACGACCAGTGCAAGACTACAGAGCCCTGAATACAGCAACTGTCAAAGACGCATATCCACTACCCTTGATTCCTGAATTAATTGACAAACTCCAAGGAGCCCAATACTTTACCAAGTTTGACGTACGATGGGGATACAACAACATTCGCCTCAGAGAGGGCGATGAACACCTCGCAGCATTCAAGACACCATTAGGACTCTTCGAACCATTGATAATGACATTTGGTCTCTGCAACGCCCCAGCCACTTTCCAACGCTTTATGAACACCATCCTAGGCAAAATACATTGCCACTGAACGAGTGGTTGTTTATCTAGA
>JAGFNK010000519.1:0-36609 GCA_025769875.1 Russula earlei | reverse complement strand
ATGACAACCTGTCGCTGGCGCGGCTCTGAAAGCTCGATACGCTCCGGTTGGAAGAAGTGCTACCTGAGTAGCAGGGTTTCTGTACAGCGAATGATAAGACGTATGCGCCCCAGAGGATGATCGACGACGGAATCGACGGAATACCTGGTTGGGCTCGATGGTGCCGCTTCCGCCGTTGCCGATCGCAATTCGAAACGGACGCCACTCGGATCTCTCCCCGATGCGGGAACAGTGCTCGCAGAAACCACGCATTCCTTCACAGCAGCTGAACCATCCGACACCGAATACCGCCCTTTCATATTTCCAGGAGACGATGACTCGGCGGATTTGGTGTTTTGAAACGTACCCGGTTTGCGGTGCCATTCGCACAACATGCGACGGAGGAAGGTTATTAACACGGACCAACGACTCAAGATGTTCTTCCCCGCAAGGCGACATATGCGCAGAAACTTGAGAAGGATCTTGAGTATGGAAGCCATCGCAGAAAAGAAATCTTGATAGGCAAGGAGACGCAAAGTTATCGTTGCGCCCTCTGGCTTGATGAGCGCCACACCGACTCGGAGTCACTTTCAGGTCAGGCGCTTTCTTTCGAGTAACCTTTGCTCTCGACAGTGTCAACACTTAAATCCTCGCATCAATCTCCCAAGCCTCTTCAAGTTCAGATACCGCAAAGCACAGCTGTCGAGAATCGCTGACAGGATCTCAGTCTCTCCAGTCGATCATGATTGTCCGTGGGACATGTCTCGACTGGCGTTCTTCTCATAATGGTACGGCCACATCGTCGAAGTGACTTCGAAGGCACCTCATGGTATGATGACGGCCTTTTAAAGTAACGAATGGTCATTGCCCTGCTTCCGGGCAAGTGGCGGGTGTGAGGTGGTATCGTGATAGCACTTTTGGACCCTGACTATGTGTAGGATAGGATTTCCCCATCTCAGTCTTGCAGCAGCAGTTTGACACGACATGCATGGCTCTTTCCAAGTGATCCAAGAAATAATGACTTGTCCAGTAGTCAACCCTACGTCATTGTCGAGCATTCCTCTCTTAGTCATGGTGAGTTCAGTACTCATAATAGGTCTAATGATGGGTAAGATTTTGCTGGACTGTTGAAACGATACATTTTCTCTGGACCTCATAGTTTTGTAAAACCATTGATACATGACGTCACTTGTAGAAATCTGATTCAATATGTAGAACATCTCCGTACAACAAAGCACGCAGCGTGTACAGAAACGTGAGGCGTTACACTCCATCCGCCCCTTCCCCCTGGTGGCCAGCAGCCAAGTGTCTACTGTGGACACTTTCCGGAGCACCACAGATGGGAAAGTAGCTGACTGCATCCAGCGCAAATTGCTTGATGTGCTTGAGAATATCACGGCATGTACGTCCCAATACCACCTTACTGTCGTGCCACACACACCGTCTTCCTTACTTGATTCCCAAGCGGTTCGGATGCACCAGATGACGAGAAGAAACGTAAGAAACGACGTGATCGAAAGGAAGGCGTATGTGGAGGTATTTGAGATGTAGAAGCAGAAGAGCATTAGCGCAATGAAAAAGATCACCATCCTATTCCGCAGGGTTTTCATAAACATGAGTCGAGAGCAAACATTTGCGAGGCAACACAGAAGACGTACGACCACATAAGCAACGCCCACGGGAGACTAAATATAATAGCCATTGGCTCAAGACCGAAGATCCTGTGGGAATTCTGGGATAGATATGTCGACTGTGCCAAATATTACCTCGGCAGACACGCCAGATGCTACCGCCTAGTACTCACCGCGCTGCGGGGTCTTCTTTTTGCTTGGTACGGTTGTGACGGAGTAGGAGTAGACCAACCACTATGCTTCCTATACTAGCTTCTACCGAGATAGAGCTTGCAATCTGTGAAGGAGATGTGAAAATGACCACTTGGCTCGCGCTCGTCAAGGTGCTTCCGCTAAGATTGGAAAGGACTACGCCAGGGATAGCAAGGAAGCCCACGTTGGCGTAAGCATCACGGTCGACTAGGAAGTAATCACATGAGACCGAAAGCACCACGTCAGCTTGCACAAGATATTAACGTACCCAGAGGATGACATCTTCCCATTCTCCCAATAACTTGGTCATGAAGTTCTTCCAAACTGTTTCAATAATGACGTCATCCGTCCACATTTTCTCCACTTCTGTAGATGAACTTCGGGTGCCAGGAAAAGCAGTGGCGACAGCAGTGTGATAAGTATGGTCCTCTCGCGTTTTGGTTTGTCATACACTGTCAATCCCGTACGAGCCGTGCATGCTTCTGGCCGTGAAAGTGTAGAAACCTCCAATGTGCTGAACAAAATGTGTAGGTGATTAATGCGAATCATCTGGGACAATCTTACCAAAAAAGACAGAAGACGAGCTGCGAATGAGCATTGGTCAGTTATGAGAGAGGAGAGTACTATGTATCATGTACTCACTAGTCCCGGCGGTGTAGTATTCCACACCCCCCCTTGACTCTGAGTTAGAAGTCAGAGTGCCTTCGCCCCTTATTGCACGATAACGTACTTTAGCTGTCCGTACAAGCGCAATCATTTTTTGCATTGTATCATCGTCATATGGAAAGTTGAAGACTTCGAGTCAGCATCTATGATCGGTTAACCCATGAGAGTACAAGCCCTGGGCAGATCAACTCACCTACACATCCATGGGTCAAAATTCCCATGAGTTCATCATAGACACGTCGTGGAAGACGGCGTCCTTTGAAAACGGCTGGAAAGAGGGACCAATGGTTCCTAGAGGACAATGTAGATGTCTGGAAACAACCAGAAGACGGCTGACGCACCAATACAGATCTTCCAGACGATGCCCTATGATCCAAATGAGTGAGAGCAAGTGGCAGGTTGTAGATGACTGAAACTCACTGATATGAGCAGGAGATTCGACCCCATCCAGTTCAGAAATCATGAGTTTCCGTCGTATTTTTCGAGCCAAAACAGGCACCGAGTTCATGGCATGCGTATAATACGACCATTGTACCTTCTCATGCACCGTAGGCATAATGTCTAGGACCAAATCATAATTCCTGATGGGATCGTCAATTGATCCACACGCAAAACTTTCTGCAGATACGAATAGAAATCCTCTATTTCTTCCTTTAATGTCGGATTGTGCATGTCTGTGTCAGTAAATATCCTCTGCAATGATGGCTTAATTGCGGAAAGTGGGTTTCAACGTCACTGACGCACCCTCTCCGGATCGTAAAAATACAGGCCACCATCCGGATGAGTAGCCGGATCCAGGGACTACAATCTTGTCCGCCCGGCGAGGAAGGGTCAGGAACGTCTGTCTCCGAGAAGCTGTGGAGATCCTTTTTATTAGACCTAATAATGTGACAGTTACGACATACTATGGGAATGTTCTCGTCAAAGGTTCTATATCGCATGGTTTTTGGTCGCGAGCTCTGTCAACAGGTGTAAACGGCGGGTTGGTATGATGATATAACCCACTTACATCGTGTTGTCCTTCGTGTATCGTGGAACTTGTTCAGCATGAATCAGTTGAATGATGCGTCCTTCAGGTATGATGAATTCTGATATCGAGGATGAAGAAGAAAGAGTGGTGTCCATGGCAAGTGGTTCCTCGGTCAATTGTCGTGGATTAGTCCGAGTTGGTGAAGAAGCGATTGGAAGCGATTCTGTTGATGGGTTCTGGACGTCCACAACTACGATTGAGGACTGTTTCCTGCGGTTTTCATGCCCAGGTGGTGGGCCCAGCGGCTCGTGGGCATGGGAGGGGACACGGAGGGCTGAATTATGGGACTGCGTCTGCCGCCATCTGCATGAAACACCTGAGAAGGGGTAGATCCGTCGCAACGATTCGAGGGGACGGCGCGGGGTAGGAGGGCGGCTCGCAGGAGATGGTGGCCTCGACAGTCGCTCTCTCGACCGTGAAGCGTCAGGACCACGCCCGAACTGGCGGTGAACCGCTTTGGGAAGATGCGCTGATGGCTGACCCACTGGGTCCCGGATCGATTTGCCTGAGTTGGCCGTGATAATTGACAGCCTGTCACTGGCGCGGCTCTGAATGCTCGATACGCTCAGGTTCGAAGTGCTACCCTCAGCAGGGTTTCCACCGTGCAAGAATTGAGTGGAATAGGGTGCATGAGGGTGATCGACGGAATGCCTGGTCGGGCCTGATGTCGAAGGCGCTGCCCTGCTGCCGCGACGATCGCGATTCGAAACGGTCGCCACTGTCACGGCGGAAGGTCGGATCGCTCGCCGATGCCGGAACAAAGCTGGCAGAAACGAATCCTTTCACAATAGCTGAAGAGGGCCCTGCCATGGTGCCAGATATCGATGGCTCAGCCGGTTTGGAGGTTTGAGACGTACCCGGCTTGCGGTGCCACCATTCGCTCAACCTGCGACTGAGGCAGGTCAGCAACACGGGCCAACGATTCAAGGTACGCCAGAATATACGCCCTGCAAGGCGACATATGCGCAGAAATTTGAGAAGGAGCTCGAGTGTGGTGACCATGATAGGAAGGGAGAATTGACAAGACAAGAGATGCAAAGTAATCATAGCGCTGTCTTCCCCCTCATCACCGCCACCTTGACAGGCGCCACCAAGTAGCCCTCTTACTCGACAATGTTAATAGCCATTCCTTCTCATAAAGCTGTTGAGCTTGAAAAGCCTCGCACTGACCCACCAAGATCTATACCAGACAGCGCGGCTGTTGAAACAATTGCCAGGGAACACTGGTAGGATTCCAGGCTGGCCCGTAGGTAGTCAGTGGGATACCTCTCGACTGCCGTTCTTGCACTTCTCTGGTGCTGGTGCCGCTATTCCACGTCGTTGAAGGGAATTCGAAGACACTGCTTGTGGAGCGAAGGTCGTCTGAAGTGAAGTATAGTTGATACCTTCCTCGCGATTGGTGGCGTGGTGTCGTGGCACTGATGGCCCTGTTAACATTAGTCTGTAGAATTTATCTATCGCCAACCATCTCAGTCACGCAACTTGAATCGAAAATTCAGACGTCGAGTAGCCCTCCTGTTCGATGCATGAGTTGAAGTGTTCTTGTATGGGTCAAGAGCAAGACTCACTCATCAATGGGTTCCTCCAGGTATTTTGACTTCGGATGCAAGCCGTATCTCATGTGAACGCTTGACTCATCGTGCGATTTCTGGATTGGGTGCGCGACGATATTTTGATTATTCAGAGTGCTCGCTGAAGGGTTGTTTCCCAGTCTCGGCTGTCGGTCGGTACGACTGATGATTAGGAATGCTGTCAGTTCAGTATCAGTGCCAAGCACATGTCAACGACAAGTCCGTTGGAAAGGATTAGGAGTGAGGTTCCAGTGACTTGAGCTCGGGCAAGGACTGTCCAGATATCGCAATTTAGTCCTCCTCTTCAATCATATCTCCGACATTGATTTCCGACCATCGAATACAGCCCTCAAACATCCTTGCCCGATAGCAAACCTACCGGAACTATCCTAGGTTGAAGGAATAAGGTGGCACGACCCATACTCACAGTTCCCTCACGTTGTTTGGAAGATCTATACTTAGGGCAGGAGCTCGTCAGGAACAACGATGTGTTGCAGTCATTATGTTGTATGTCGTATCGTCTTTTTCTCCTGATGATAGAAGCGGTTGTCTCCCCGCCATTCTACAGTTCGAACAAAGTCACCCCACAAGACTGGCAACGATGACTCTCCACCATTGTCAGAAACAATGCGTGAAACCTGACATGACATGAGCATCCCAGTCACGGCAAATTGCGAACAAGATTGTGTGGTTGTGTGCGTTGACCAGTGCCAGTGTCTCCAAGTACCACACCACACAAATCCACAAACCCGGTGGTATCTCCACAATTGCAGCCTCAACAATGCAAGACGAGATTACTCAATTTTAGCCAATCGGACATGCCAGGAGTTCCAATCCGCCGTCCCATCTAAGACGACAGGCGTCATCCCTAATCCCCATCCAACCTTCTCTCCACGGAGAAACTTGCCCGCTTCGATCATGTCTTACAACCTCGTCCGAATACAAACAGCCGCAGGGCACGGCAAACGAGTGCCCACCGCGACGCATCTCGGGCGGGACGATTAGCCAGCGTTCCGGCGACATCCAGCGAAAGAGGTGAGGACGTCGTCAACCTCTCCTTTGACCACGGGTAGTCACTCACTGGCACCCCCAGCGCGCAGTTGCTTAACAGACCAAATAAACGGGCGGCGCGGGCCCCAGAACCATGATCACAGACACCTCTGATATAGATTCGGAATCGGGACACGCGTCCTCGGGCACACAGTGCCATGGACGGTCTAACATGAAACAAGAGCGACGGCCAAGGCAGCGGGCAAATAGGGGAGAAGGCGGCATCGCCTCTGCTTGTCATGAAGACGGCGCGACATTAAGAAGACGTGGGAGCCGCGGAGCTGCACGAGTTGACTTTCAAGGCCACTCACCTGGACGACGAAAAGCTCTGGGAGGCAGAGCTGGAAGCGAGGTCGAGAGCATCCATGAGTACTACAGCCGACAGGAGGAGGTCCTAAAGGAGGCAGCCGTGCGACTCAGGCGAACGTTCGCGGAGAAAGCTGGCCATGATGCAGGCGGAGGACTACGTGATTGACAACGGGTGGGAGGTCAATTCTGATTACTTACCCACTGAGGTGGATCAGGACGAGATGGAACAAAGGTGAGGGCTATCCCATGATTCACAAGGTTGGGGGCTTTCATTCACCACCTCAGGCGGTGAGCGATTGACAAATGACGGTAAGAGAGGAGAACAGCTTCCATCTAGTGTGGAACGGCAGCAAGTTTTTATCGGTAATTGGGTTTGGTCATGCCTTGGAATTTGTCATATTTCGTCGCAATTATGATCTCCGTCACGGTCTTGACCTTACCACTGCCACTGATCCTAGTGATCATGCAATTGATCATGTTTTCATTGTGCTCCAGTTGTTATTTCGAATGCTTGATAAAGGATTCAATCTATTGCTCGCTTAGTGATAAGGCAAGATGTATCGTTTTGATCTCTGGAATGATGACGCGCAGGAAATACCTGCAGGACATCATTCCAGAGCATCGATGCATCGTCTGAACCAATCTCCGTTCTCATATCGTCGATATCGGCTCTACAGCGTTGTGATCGGATAAGATTGCTGGTCCACCTAGTAGGCCACTTGCACATGATTCTAGATAAGGATTCTCAGAGTGGTGACTGCTTAGAGTCATGTAGACCTGCCAGAAAGATTAGAGAGCAAGTATAGTAAAAGGTTGATGAAACCGTGGGACCAGACAAAAACCGGAAATGAGTGACGTTTTACCGTGACAGCATTATATTGCACCAGTGGTTGTCCCTGGCCGTGGGGGACCCCCTCGTTTCACTAAATTGTCCGGCTGCTTCCTTTTCACGAGTCTTACATGCTGAGCCTTGAGGCTGCTTGACCTAGGCTAAAGTCATGACGGCGCCCATGCAGTGCGTATCCTGTAATTCACGGAAGCCGATAAGTCCACCACTTATTTTATTTGGTTCGTATCAGTACATAGTTTGACGTGGAGCTGCATGGGAGCAAAAGCCTAAAGAAACAGATTCTGATACACATGAACATACAACAAACCATCTTCGAGATCCATAAGAAGACATTAAACACCGACACGATCATGAGAGCCTGTCGATGCGCATACATTGCCGACATCATCTGAAGCGTGAGAGCGGAGACGATGACGGATTGATCGAACGGCACAGAATGCGGAAGATCGGATGTCTTGTACCGCACGGGCGATAGATGGTTGAAAGCCATCCCGCCACATTCTTCCATCATTGCTGGATTTCCAAGTGATCCAGATGCAACCTATGGTGAGCGTGACCACAAGGACCGACATCAACGCAACAAATGTTCGTGCCCAGGAATTCGAGAAAGCAAAGAAAGAAAGGAATAGCGCAGTGGAGAACGTCCCCATCCTGTGGAGGAGAGTAGCCGGGTTAGATGAATATTAACAGGTGAAAATAATAATTTCCTGGGCAGGAGATGACTTACGACCACACGAGAAATGCCCAAGGTAGACTGAAGATAATAGCCATTGGTTCAAGGCCGAAAATGCTATGAGAAATGTTGTAGAGGTATGTCGACTATCCAAACGGCTCGTCCTGAATATGTCGGATGCGAGTTTGACTGTTCACTCACCGCCTCTGATGGGTCCAGTGCTTGTTTGGTGCGGGTTTATAACGGACCAGGAGCATGCCAATCACAATGCTTCCTGAGCTGGCCGCAACAGAGAAGGAACTGGCAATCTGGGAAGAAGACGGAAGTATGCCGACTTGGTGCACTTTCTCCAAAGTGCCACCATCAATGGTAGAAGACATCACGCCAGAGATGGCGAGAAATCCCACGTTGGCTGCCAGCATCACTGTCGACTGGGGTACACGTGAGCTTCAGGAACTCTGGTAATGGCCCAACATGAAACAGTACCCAAAGCGTTATGTCAATCCATTCCGTCAACAGCTTGGTCATGAAGCCCTTCCAAGCTGGCTCGATAATGACTTCATCTGTCCACAGTTTCTCCAAATCCCGTAAATAAAGTTCGGGGGCCAACAAGAGCAGCGGCGACATCAGTGTAATAAGTATTGACCTTTCACGGTTTGATTTGTCATACACAGATTGGTCCCTGATGAGCCGTGCATGTCTTTGTCCGTGGAAATACAGGAATCTCCAATGTGCTAAACACGTCCATAAGTCCATAATTTGAGTTATCTGGGTCACTTGCCAAGACGCGCTTACCAAAGAAAGAAAGAAGACGCGCTGAGAACGATACTTGGTGAGAAGTATTGAAACCAGAGAGTGTTATATGTTCTCACTCGTTCCAGCAACATAGTATGCTTCACCGCCCTTTGCATCTGGGTTACAAAGTCAGAACCCTTATCTCCTTCGCAGCATGCCAACGTACTTTTAGCGCTTTGTACAAATCCGATCATCTTCTGCATTGTATCATCGTCGTACGGTAAAGTCGAAGACCTCGATGTCAATACATCTATGGTATAATGATACGTCATGTAAACACAGCGCCAGAGCAATGGGCTCACCGATGCAACCGTGTGATAAGATCCCTATAAGCTCGTCATAAGCCTCGGGTGGAAGACGACGATTATCGAAAATGGCCGGATAAAGTGACCAGTGAGTCCTATCAAAACTATTGAGTACGAGCGCTTAGGACACCAGACCGGCTCGAAGTAGCCGACACACCAATAAAGTGACTCTAAACGATGCCCTGCGCGCAACATTAATGGAAACAAAGGGAAGACCAAACATGAAAAGTGTGACGCACTGACATGCGCCGGAGACTTGACGCCATATAGTTCAGATATCATGTAACTTGCGTCGTAGGTTTTCAAGCCAGAACAAGCATCGTGTCTCGTGGCAAGCATAGTAATAAGACCATGATATCCGCTGGTCTTCAGTGGCCATAACGTCTAGTACCAAGTCATAGTCCTCTGAGGGGATGGATAACTGATCTACACGTAGGATCTGCTGCAAGTAGTGATAGAAATCTTCCATTTCATCTCTTAGCGTTGGGTTGTGCATGTCGGTGTCAGTAAACAATCTCTTCAATCTGATATTAGTCGTGACTGGGGACGCGCGAGGTCACCGACACACGCACTCTCTCTCGATCATAAAAATAGAGGGCGCCATCCGGGTGGGGTCGCCGCTATCCATGGGCTACAATCCTGCTTGAAAGAGCCTTGCTCAGGATTGCTCAACTCCGGGAAACTGGAGAGCGCTCTCAGGACCGAATGATATCATTTGGCCTACAACATACTATGGAAACACGGTGGTTAGAGGTTCCACATGGTAAGGTATTTCCTCGCGGGGTCTGCTAACAGATGTGAAGGTATAATAATACCGTAGTGATGTTCCACGTACATTGTAACATTCCTAGTGTTATCGTGGAACTTGATCAGAATTGATGAGCTGTACAATGCGACCGTCAGGCAAGAAGTAGTCGATGGAAGAAATCGAAGGAGAAAGCTGAGACGGTTTGTCATGTCCTTCTTCGGCGACAGAAACAGGGGACAAGCGGGGGTAGGTAGTTACAGTGTCAATGGCGAACGGCTCGTCCGTCAATGGCGGGGGATTGATCGAGGAAGAGAGTGGGAGTGATTCCGTCGATGGGTTTTGGATAACGATACTTGTCAAAGATTGTCTCCTGCGATTTTCATACATAGGCGGCAAGTTTCGTGGCTCGTGCGAATAGGAGGGCGGCGAAGGCTGATTTACGGGGACTGAATCTGCCATCACCATGAGCGGGAGAGGTTAAAATGATTTCAAGGCGAGGATTGGCTGTGTGGGTGCGGGTCATCGGGGAAGATGGCCTGGACAGTTGCTCACTTGAGCATGATGACTCTGGGCAACTCCAGAACTGTCGATGAATCGTTCCGGGCGTACGAGATGGCTGGCCAACTGGGTCGTGTATCAATTCTGGTGATGTAGTAATGATTGAAAGCCTGTCACTGGCCCGGCTCCGAATGCTCAGGTTCCCGGAGCTACGCCAAGTGAGGTTTCGTCCTTCGAACTGGGTCGGCGCATTAGGTACAAGAGGATTATCGGCCGAAAGGATTGAAGGAGTGAGAGCAGTTTGAGCGACAATTGCCTGCTGTCCTTGTGCAAGTTCGTGGAGAGTCACGTGGCTTGCCATCGTTGGAACATTGCTGCCAGAGATCAGGACGGCCGAACCAGAGAGGGAATTTGAGCTCGTCCTGGCTCCGAAAAATGGTGGTCTAGCTGGTTTGTGGGCCCGAAACGTACCCGGCTTTTCCAAGAAAAATACCCCAACATGCTCTGAACCTGCGACCTAGGAAGGCTAAGAACGATTGAATGTGACCCCCGCGCGAAGGGAAATGTGCGCAGAAATTTAAAGACGGGGAATATGACGGTCATCCTAGGAAAAGGAGCATCCTCATAAAAGAGCGGACGGCAGTTAAATGGATGTCAGTCGCCACAGCCCTGCGCGCCTTCAATGTAAGCGCCTTGGTGTCCAGCAAGGCCAACAGAAAATGCCTCGCTATCGAATTGCTAGTTGGTCTCGCAAGTTCCGCGTGAGGTTAAGATTATAATGATGGGCTAGTAGCCGCAGCGTAAAGTCATCAACCGCCCACTTGGCAATGTTCTATTCTCTGGGACCAACTACAACGCTTTTCGCTGTTGTAGATCATTTGTGATTGTTTGTCGCTGTGTTTTCAATTAAACCGAAACCGAGATGCAAATACATCGCCTTCTGACAATCCAGGCCTCGTTTTTTTGAATGAGGGATCCCTCTCTCTGCCCACCGCTTACAAAACATTGCAACTAGGTCCATCAACAAATGCTACAAGTGGTTGGCCCGATGCAACTTGAGCTCTAGTCACTGTCTTAGTGATGGAACCGCTGCAACGTCAAATGACTGCGCTCTAGTGCAATGAGGCCCACGATGAATGAACTATGAAATACAGTTAATGACCTTCTCCGGGCCAGTGGCGTCTTCAGGTGGCGCTGTGACTGCCATATTGACATTGACATCGCCGTTCGTCTCCGTCACACAACTTGCACACAACTTGAACTGGAGTCGAGAGCTCTCCGTCGAGCAACTTTGTTGCGGTAATTGAAGGGAATAAAGTGTCCTTGTGTGGGGCAGGGGCGAGACTCATGCCCGTTAGCAGTACCCTTGGCATCGGTTAACGATGCAGAACCAGCTGTGTCGACAGCCCGCTTCAGAGGGCAGATGACCCAACCCCGGAACTAGCTGAAAGTTGAAAGACGATTCACAATGTACATCCACTGCCAACCATGAACTCTCATCAAACAGTACTTATCGTTTGCGAGCTCAATACTAGTGATTGGGTCTCATGAAGGATGAGGATGTGTTGCTGGTCGTGTCGTATCTGTTTGTAGCTTTGTTCGGCATGATACGCCCCGTTGTCTAACACCAGACCGCCATGACAGTTGTAAACTTTGCGCATACGTGTTGCGTTGTTGAAGTAATCATACATAACAGAATGTGATATCAACACATCTCCGAATAGAGAATCAAACCATAAGCATTATACACTACCCTGAGAGCCCGTCGATGAGCGCACGCTGCCGACATCACCTGGAGCCAGAGGTGAGACAATCTCGGAGTGGTCCAACAGTACGAAGTATAAGAAAATTAACGCGTCTGACAAATCCTCGAGGCGAAAAGTGTTGCAGCGCACGGGCGATAGATGGTTTGAAGCCATCCAGCCAAACTTTCCCGTCGCTATTGACCTGCAAAACGGCCCAGATGCACCCTACGATGCAGGCGACTACACAGAGCGAAACGAACGATGTAGATACCCGGGTCCAGAAATTCGAGAAAACTGAGCAAAAGAGCAACAGCGCAATGAAAAACGTCACTGTCCTGTCAGGGGATTTGGTAAAATCAATGCGGAAGTACGTCGCGTCTTAAACGGGAAATGACATACGACCACATGAGGAATGCCCACGGTAGGCTGAAGATAATAGCCAGTGGTTCAAGACCAAGCATTCCCTGAGAGTGGTCCTGGAGATATATACACTGTCGAGGTGTCACCTCTGCACACACATAAGATACCACCGACAACTCACCGCTTCAGCTGGGTCTGCATCTTGTTTGGTACGGATGTGACGGACTAGGAGCATGCCAATGACAATACTTCCAATGCTAGCTTGTATTGAGAGCGAGCTGACGATCTGAGAAGAGGACGGGAAAATGACAACTTGGTGCACATTCTCCAAATTACCGCCGTTAAAGTTAGAAAGTACCACGCCAGGTATGGCGAGAAATCCCACGTTGACTGACAGCATCACTGTTGACTGGGGTATGTAAGCGTTAAGAACTCTAGTGACTGCGGGTGGTAAAACAATACCCAAAGTATTATATCACTCCATTCGGTTAGCTGCTTGGTCACAAAGCTCTTCCAAACCGCTTCGATGATAAGATCGTCCGTCCACAAATTCTCCATTTCATGCAGATGAACTTCGGGGCCGAGGAAAAGTAACGGCGACAGCAACGTGATAAGTATGGATCTTTCATGCTTTGGTTTCTCGTACACAGATTGGCCCCTGATGAGCCGTGCATGCTGCTGGCCATGGAAGTGTAGGAACCTCCAATGGGCTGAACATGCACACAAGTTGATTAACAAAATCACCTGTGACCAAAGCTGAGCCGGATTTACCAAACAATGCCAGAAGACGAGCTGAGAATGAGAATGAGTGAGTATTGAAATAGGTATATGTACTATGTGCTCACTAGTCCCGGCAGTGTAGTGTTCTACACCACTTGTTGCTTCTGAGCTAAAAAGTGAGTGCCATCCCTCCAAATTACACAATATGTACCTTTCGCTTTCTGTACAAGCTCAATCATCTTCTGCATTGTAGCGTCATCGAACGGGAAAGTCGAAGACTTTGAGGTCATGATATCTATGGCATCGATATTGGCATCTTTCATGAGAGTCCATGTCTCGGGCAGATGGGCTCACCGATGCAACCATGTGTTAAAATGCCCATGAGTTCATCATAGACATATTGAGGAAGACCGCGGCCTTCAAAATGTTTTGGGAAGAGCGACCAATGGTACCTGTAAGACAACATCAACAACTGGGATACCAATCCAGAAGATGGCTAATATACCAATACAGGGCTTCCAGTCGATGCTCTATGAACCAAATCAGTCGGAACAGTACGAGAGAGTAACTTGCAGATGACTGCGACTCACTGACATGAGCAGGAGACTCGACCCCATCCAGTTCAGAAGTCATGAAGATTCCGTCGTATTGATCGAGCCAAAACAGGCACCGACTGTCATGGCATGCATAGTAATATGACCACTGTATCCTCATGTCACCCGTTGGCTCAATGTCTAGGACCAAGTCATAATTTGTTGAAGGAATAGTCAATTGTCCCACACGCAGAATATTCTGTAGGTACAGATAGAAATCCTCCATTTCTTCCTTTAATTCAGGATTGTGCATGTCCGTTTCAGTAAACAACCTCTGTCATGGCGAGTTAATTGAAACTAGGGAGAGCGGTTGTTAAGTTCATTGACGCACCCTTTCTGGATCGAAAAAATACAGGGCACCATCGGGATTGGTGGCGGGAATCCAGGGATTACAATCTTGCCTGCCCAAGGCATGATCAGGAACGCTTGTCTCCACGAAGCTGTGGAGATTTCAATTGAAATCCAGTAATAACATTGAGCTGGCGACATACTATGGGAAGGTAGTCGTCAAGGGATTTATATCGTATGGTTTTTGCTCGCGAGCTCTGTCAACGGATCTAAACGGTGTTTCAATATGATGGCATAACCCACTTACATCGTGATGCCCTTCCCGTATCGTGGGATCTGCTCAGAATGAATCATTTGAAGAAAGCAACCTTCAGGTAAATAGAAATCCGATATCGCGATGGGAGAAGTTGTTGGAGAAAGTGGAGGCGATCCGGGAGGTAAATCCTGTGCGATAGAGACAGGAGATGAATGGGTGGTGTCTATCGCGAGCGACTCAACTCCATGAGATGGAGAGAGTAGATTCGTTGTAAAATGTTCGAGATGAGAGGGCTGGAGTGCCCTGTGGGGGTGACTAGCCGGAGACGGTGGCCTGGACAAATGCTCTGTTATCCGCCCTGGGCTTGAGCCTTGGCGATGAATCGCGTTCGGAAGCTGTGATGGCTGGCCGACAGGCAAACGTGAGTTTGTTGTGATAATCGATAACCTGTCACTTGCACGGCTGGCAAGGCTTCCTCCGTCCACGGAATGGGTCGGATAAGGAGTACGCGATGGTTGATCGACGGAATCTCTGGTGGCTGGGGTCGCCGACGATGGTGCTGCATTGAAACCCCCGAAGCTCGGATCGCTCGCCGATGCCGGAATGGTGCTTGCAGAAACAACGTCACGGTATTCCTTCAAAACAGGTGTGCCACTCGACGCTGAATCAGAGCTTCCCATGTCACGGTTGCCAATCATCGATGGCCCCGCCGGTTTGCCAGTAAGGTTTCCAAACGTATCTGATTTAGCGTGCCACACGCATCGCCAGCCGCTCAGCCTTCGACCGAGGTTGACGGCCATCCACAGTACCCAACGACCCAAAATACGTCCGAAGTTGTCCCTTGCAAAGCGAAATATGCGCAGCAGTTTGAGAAATATGGAGGCCATCCTAGGAAAGGAGAACTGACAGAGCAACTCGGCGTAACGCCGTCATGGCGCTCACCGTTAGCACGGGCGCCTCATTTTCCTCGACAGCGCTTACGGCACATTCCTCGTGATCAAGCTGTTACTGTAAGACTCGCGAGCGATGCAGTGTTATCAGACAACGGCCAGAGAACGCTGGCAGAATCCCAGCTCACCAATGGTCCGTACCTTACCACCCCTCTTGACTAACGTCGTTGTCTTTTTCGTGTGGCGTTGCTGCTGTCAAGTCGAAGTGACTTTACTTCTTGGATGGAGCATTTTCCAGGATGAGGGTCGTCTAATTAGTCAATGACTTGCTCTCCCAACCTCGTGCGTATATCCTAAAGCGGGTCCTGTGTTTGTCGGGTTTGAATTTCGCGTAAGCTTACTTAAACTCATCATCGACTACCGCAGTACGAAAGTTGGGTCAAAAACTCAATTTACTATTCAAGCATTGAAGAACCGTGCTCATTGCACGAGCTGAAGTGTTGTCTCTGTGGACAACTCATACTCGTTGGCAGTTCCGTCAGAGTCGATAAACGACGCTGAACCAGCCATACTTGCACTCGGCTACAGAACTTGAAGGTACGAAGTTCAAGGCATCCCATTCTTCTGTTCTGGTGCATTTTATGGGGAGTTCATATGGCTCGCGCACCTTCAGAGACTTCACATATCAGTATGGATAGCCTCGTAATGGACGATTTGTTCGCTCAGACCGCTTATACTAACAACGCGTACCTTTAGACACTTGTTTAAGGTGAATGGTTAGTAGCACGAACCAGCTTTTTAATATAACGAAGGATTCATGTTACCGCTTTGATCTGGAGCCATACTTGTCCTCTTACAGTATTTGGCCTTCTAGTAGCCGCGTCCATGAAATGTCTCTTGTTACACAAACTAGATAACCCCTCCCTTGTCTCTCCACCCACGCTGATACAGTACTCACTGTGGCATTTCACAATTCAGTCAGCTAAAATGCTGCAATCTCTGAATTGGATTACATCGAAAAATGCCAGTGGTAGCACTTTTTAGATCGACATTTCACCTCCCGATCCAGATATCGCTGTTTCATTGTCCTTGATGGCTTACTTTGAAATTCGTAAGAGCAGCCGACTTGCTTGTAGATATAGCTTTTAATTCGATGGCATCGTCCCTGCCAATGGTGTGTGCTCTGGATGACCTTGCCGACCGCGGTGGCCGATCCTACAGTCACGAGTCGAGCTGTTATTTCAGAGCTGACGACACATCTAGAGAGTCCACCGCACCTGTCTAGTATACCCCAATTCGAAGATCGTTGTGGACAGCTGTTCACGCAGCTGGACCCGTGAAATAAGGGTGTCGAAAATTGCCTATGATAAGTCTGATTCAAAGGAGGAAGTTGGTCCAAAGATGAGACACTCACGTGCGTGTATACAGTACCGGACGTTAAGTCGAAGACTCTGTAAATCATATTGCTCGGCAAGAAAAACCATGTTACAAGTGCTCCTATGGCCCAGGTCGTGGCGAGGCACCCGGTCTGGATGACACTGCGAGCGAGGTAATTCAGGACTGTGTCCGACCTGCGGATGCCACTCCGAGATCTCATAAACATCCGCACGAGGAAAACTATGCCGATGCCAACGATAGCAATGAGTCTACAAAAACCTTTGGGTAACCATGAAGGGATTTACATGTAATGAGGCATTCTGCGAGAGCTTGTAGGGCGTGCCAGACAACCGATGTGATCCGTCGCGTTGAGGAACCACTGCAGATGGCGTTAGTACGAGCTGAGGTGCTTGGCATGAAGACACCCGCACAAACGGTTCCTCCAGGCTGTCACCACGGTAATCATACCGACTATGAAGGCCAGAATAGAAAGGACAACGACCAGACCGCTCTGAAAACGACTCTCTGTGAGGGTGCGAATGCTAGTATTTGATGGGATCTTAGATCGGCCCCAACAGGAAAGTAGGACGGACTGACCGGACGGCAAGAAACATATTTGCCAACAAGATGATGATCAATTGGCATATCGAATTGGCAGGTCCCTCCCATAGGTCCCCTTCAGACGAATCAGTGAACAACACGTGTATATGGAACAAGCCTCACGCCCGTTATTCATTCCGGGGATACTGCATGACTCTTGGATATTATATCGCCAAATAGACGAACGAAGGAACGTACTATATAGAGTAAGCGAGATGCCATATGCTACATCCATGTCAGTCAGATGAACACGTTCAACGTGGAGTGGTTGTGAGGACCTACAAAGTGCTTTGGAGGGCAACGACGATATATTGTACGACAACAAAGGTTCTGAACAAGAGTGAGTGGCGCGACGTCACAACATGGTACCGCGCACTTGAGGTATGTGGGGTCTTTAAAACCTGGTAACGGTCTCATCATAAAACGCAGGCACAACGGAACATTCACTTACGGCAAGCCCAATATCCATAGAACTGTTGGCTCACCAACCCGAGGAAGTAAACATTTACTTTTATCAAGAGATCAGTCGCTGCTGCGTGACTGAACGCGTCGCGTTGCCTACGAAGGATAGCAATGAAAAGTGCGCCTGTTGTGCAAATTGGCATTATTCACATATTGAGACGATAGAAACGTGCATGCTCCTGACCTTGCTGTGCTGGTGTACTTTGGCTCGTGTTAGAGGACGGAGGGGACGGGGGAGGGGACATGATGATATAATGGACAATACCGGATCGATTCGAGTCACGTCTTAAACCAATCATGTATAGTTAAAATGACAGTGGCATTTTCTCCGGCCGCCGTAACGTTAGGGATGACTTTGAGAACAAGCTCCGTGGATGCCGCAGCACGACTACTTTATTTTTGAGATGATCATTGAGCTCTACAACCAAAGGAGAATCCTGTATGCCCACTATCGTGAAGATTGATGAAGACCGGGGTATTTCTATCGACTGTCAGCGAGAGCATTTCCTGATTCCTGGGGAGGTTTTTTGCACTTGTCGTGCAGTCCTTGTCCGAAGGTCGTCCCAAGGCTGTAATTGACGGAAAAGGAAACAATATGCCGACACCCGAGACACCAACACAAAATCTCGTACGAGGACTCGGAAATCTCCGCTACATTTCCAATTGGCCCGTGCCTGTGAACGTACTCATCGGGTTGTAGTTTTCTGTCATTTGAAGTGCGCTGGTGCCTGGATGGACTATTGAGATTCCTATCCCCTAGGTGTACTGATGAAAATAAGCAAGTAACAGTGTTTCCTACCCGCACTAATAACTACGACGACGTGTCACATCTCACACCCAGCAGTCCACATGCTCATCCTTAGGCGAAGACGTGCCCGAAATCTCTTCCATTATGTTTTCCTCTAATGGCGTGGACGGAAGTCACGTAGAAAGGCGCCCATATGAAACAGGGAGGGATCGGACAGCCCTCATGCACGGACCCAATTATAAAGAAAACATCATAGGCGGTCGACGTTCACCGTCCGCGTTCAGTTGGAGACATGCGATGTTCGCGAAAGTGTGTCGTCGTTGCAGGCACTGCCGGTTCGGCATGGCCCAAAAACTGCACCGGGTGCTGCACGTTCCACACTAGAGTCGAAGGGGAAAGCCACGCTCTCGCGCTGTCACGGGCCTCGCAGCTTCAGCACTTCACTCTATCCAACTCGTAGGCCCGAGCCGTGGCTGGCCGCCCACCGCTCAGCCACGGCTCACGTGCATCCGAATTTGATTTACAATCAGTGCAGGCTGGCAAAACGTCGCATGCCATGGCTCAGACGGCCAAGTGGTTCCTCTTGAAATCTCCGTTTCACATATACTAGCCTTGTTCAAAGCTGGAGCTGCGGAAGTTGCAGCGTCGCAGCACAGCGTATTACATGAGCATGAATTTGAGTCTCCGCTGTCACCCTTACTAGGTGTGACTTTCGAGCAAATATCCGATTATCTCGTCATGTCATGTCTGCCACCAGATGAGTTTTCCATTATCAGCTATTAGAGCTCAGAAGATGATGAGATGGGAGATAAAGGGATATATTGAGAGATTGGGTTGTATGTGTGTTCTAACGTATCTCTTATACTGTACAACAGTATGGAATGTATGAAGTAAGGTTAGCATGATGTCAGGTATTGTAGTATGATGTCACACTACAAGACATCAGCAAACCACAAAAAAAATTCCTGGGTTTTTGTTGGTTTCCACTGGTTTCCCAGTTTCCAGAAACCAAAAACCCAGAAACTGGGAAACCTGGTAGACATCATGAAGCACACTGGAAAACAATTCAAGTTTTCTATGGTCACATCAACTGTCTGAGTGAGCGACACTGGCACCTTGCACTGGAATGTGCAGACAACGATGGTGATGATGAATCCCTTCATTGTGCTGATGCCTCGATGATATCTGCATTCCATGCTGATCTGTATATACCTGAGAGTCCCCTCAAGGCTTAGATCTGTACCAGCTCGAATCTGTTGGACGTGCAGCCGCTAAGTGCCGCGCAAATGGACAATCCAGACTGTACATGTAAATAATTAGGATAATTTAGTTATCGCATTTGTTTCCTCAGTCTTTTACACACAAGACTGAGGTCAGTACTACACATTCCTTTACACTCCTTTAAAGCTAATACTGTACATAGCCATCATCCCTATAGGTTAGATAACTAACCAATACAGTCTTTTACACACAAGACTGAGCTATCATCCCTATAGCTCCAACAGATTATGAGACCTGGTCATCCCTGACATCACGAACTCCCACCAGCTTCCAAATCGCGTAACGAAACACCATGAGCGCCCCCACAGCAACTGCAAACGTCGTGCCCTCGAGAGGCAGCCACGCTCCCACCGTAGGAGCCGCGGGAAAAACTTACATGGGCGGCCAACACGGTTACGACGGACCACTCTTCAAAGGTGGCACGGTCGCGTACACACAATGGAAAGCTAAAATAGAGGCAGTATTCAAAGTAAACAGCTTAATGGAAATCTTAAAACAGACATACTCAAAACCGGACCTCAGCAATGACCCAAGCGGCTTCACCGACTGGGAGCAGAAAGATCACGAAGCGCATGCCCACATTTTACTCATGTTAAAAGGGCACGCTCTCAACACTGCCCTAGGCATTGCTGGAGCCAAAAACACTTGGGACATGCTCGAAAAGCACTTTGCCAGGAAGGGCAAGCAACGCGTCACACACCTACTGACAGACCTATACCGGGCTACATTCACCGAAATGGAACCCATGGCTCCCCAGATATTACGACAGCTACACGCTGCCCGAACCCTCGAGAAATTTGGTTACCCAATAGATGAGAAAGTCCTCATCTGGATGCTAATTCTCGCGCTACCGGAAAAGATGGCCAAACTCAAGGCCACTCTTCACTCGACGGCGCCCAGCCATCTAACAGCCAAGCATGTCACGGACCGCATTCTCCACGAGGAGTGTTGGATCCGATTGACCAATGACACGGCCACACCTCACCATGCAAAGGTGGCCCAAATGGGAAAGGACCGGGAGGTGCAGAACGAGAAACGCACACCAAAGTGCACTCACTGCAGACACAGGGGGCACAATACACACAAATGCTGGAAAATTCACAGAAAACCAGAGGACAAAGCAGCAGCAGCTAGGACTGGCACGATTGCGCACAACACAGCGATGCCCACGCCCGCTATGACTGGCACGGGTGCGCACAACACAGCGACGCCCACGCCCGCTATGACTGGCACAGGTGCACACAATGCAGCGACGCCCACACCCGCTATGACTGGCATGGGTGCGCACAACGCAGCGACGCCCATGACCACTGGGACCGGCACAAGCACGCACATTGTAGCGACGCCCACAGCTCAGCTACCAGCCAGCGCTGCCATCGCATACGTCCCCACATCCGATAACAGCATCTCATTACATCTGGCAGTTGAAGATGAGCCGATCCACACGGCCACGACTCAGGAGCAGCTACGAGCCGCTGATCTCAGAGACAGCTGGCTCCTTGACTCTAGAACCTCGCGCATCATGACATCCCATCATGATTGGTTCCTACACCTCACCCCACTCACATCACCCATTCTAGTTGCCTTAGGCAACAATAGTGCCATAACCGCCACCGGAACCGGGCAAATACGAGTCCGGATGCACGCAAACGGTGCGTGGAGTATTGCATTACTCTGCGACGTCCTGTACATCCCGGACCTCAAAGGGAACCTCTTATCGGTCTCCCATTTCGTCCAACATGGGGTGGCAGTGCAATTCCAGGGAGAGACATGTGGAATATACAACAAGAACCAATTGATTTGTGAGGGAACATTACACGACAACCTGTATATCATGGCCATCCAAACGGTCAAACCTGAGTCAGCAACGCCAGACCTGTCCCTCGCGGAACATGGCCACAAAACTGAAGCTGCACTTACTGCGCACATGACAATCTTCTGGGCCTTCTCAGACACATGTGGGAAACCACCCACTAGAACACCCCAATTTTCTGACTGGGCAAAAACGGAACCACAGGAACACACCAGCGGGCTGAAGCACAAATCGGAAGCGCCCCAGCACCTCCAACCGCACACCGTGCACGTTGAGCCCACAACCGGCCAATGCTTGAAGACCCTCCGATTAGATGGAGGGGGTGATCACACTGGGCAAGAAGCACAAACATCCCTAGCTGAAAGGGGATGCATGTATCAAATTAACACCCCGGGTACGCCACAACACATCAAAGTCGCAGAACGTGCGACCCAGACACCTCTTAATAGGGTCCGGGCGATGCATACAGACACAAAACCATCCACGCGCGCCTTGGACGACCTGACGCCCGAAGAGACAAGGTGCGGGAATCATCCCAACCTCCCTCGGCCACACGCCCTCGGAATGCATGTGTCCGTGCCCGCCCCGGAGAAGAGACTCACCAAGCTGACCCGAAGGTCGCTGGTGCACACGTTCCCAGGCCACACATATAACCATCAGGCGTACAAGCCTGCACATCACACCACCCCCCACATCCCTGAACCCTGCGATGTCGTATTCGATGAAGGGGGCCCCACATCGCGCATCGAGCGCGTGATCCTCAAATTTGACGACGCAGCTGAAAGCGCCAGGGATGGGGAAAGGAGAGCAGGATTGAGGGGGCGGAGAAGGCAAAACCAGCGGACAGCGCGGAAGTGCCACTGCACGCAAAGCTGCAAGGCGTCAGAGCAGACAAGCTTCTGCCCATTCAGCCTGAGACAGGCGGACAGCGTGGAACAGTTGCCGCACCCCAAACCGCAAGGCGTCGGAGCAGGCAATGCCCTGCCCGTTAAGCCTGCAGCACCACATAGTCAGCCTACAACTCACAAGGCAGAAAGCCCACCTGCACAATCCACCACAGGACGACCAAAGCGTGCTATGCGCGCGCTCACACTCGACCACGGTGACGAAGTGGAGGAGTTGGATGAAGTGGAAGCGGAAATGGCACCGCACGCCGAACCGCAAGACACACAGCAACGCGATAACAATGCACCCGAGGACCTAGATTCCTCACAATCTGAAATGTTCCCCAAATGCACCACACACGCACCTGTCCGTGACAAGGACGCTTGCCATTCCGCCATCCCACATGAGCACCGAATGAGATGTACCGAGCAGGGAAATGCAGCACACAAAATGTTGCCAGCTAATCCCAAGTCCTACGCCGAGGCGACAGCCCATGCAGATTCTGCAGAGTGGGCAAAGGTGCGCAACGAGGAGAAACGCATGTCCGAAGACACAGGCGTTCCCAAAACCATGCTGCGCCCACAGAATGGAGCCGCAGTGGGGACGCAAGTAGACCTTCCAAATGAAAAGGTCAAATCACAAAATTCAAAAATGCAAGGCCCGCGTTATCACGCAGGGACTCACCTAAGTCGAGGGCAACAACCCCGATGAAGTTGTGCCGTCAAAAGACCGGCACTCCCTTGCACCCTGGCCCTAGCCGCAGAACGAAGCCTAGAAGTCCATCGTATGGACATTGAGTCCACCCACCTAAACGGAGACTTGATGGACGAGATCTTCACAGAAGCATGCCCAGGGAATCACCACCGATGCACACGCAAACAGGTGACCCAGTACGCCCAAGGTATGAGCGATCACCACCCGACCTTCCAGCGTGACTCCAGCACCCAGCCGATCCCGGTCAGATATGTCGACCCCGACTGGACCGGCAAAGTCCACCTTGGACTTCATCTAAATACTGACAGGTGGGGCCATAAACTGGAGCCAAAGGGAGCAAGCCCCAGTTGCACCCTTGAGCACCGAGGCGGAGCACACCACAGGCACACGCGCTGCCGAAGAAGCTGCAAGGCTGAGGAAATTACTCACCGGATTGGGTCAAGACACCCATCTCCTCATGATCTCCCCACATCGACAACCAGTCGACCATTGCCATTGCCAGGAACCTCAAGTTCCACGACCGCACCAAATGCGCTGAGGTGCAACACCACTTCTTGCAGCAAAGAGTCAACTTGCAGGGGATCAATCTTACTTACACTCCATCAGAAGGGGAAATATCTGGTGTATTGACAAAAGGTCCCAGCCGCGAGAAGTACAAACATCTTCGCAATGGAGATGGGAGGGAACGCGCACCACTCAGGCTGAGGGGGCGTGTTGGACGTGCAGCCGCTAAGTGCCACGCGAACGGACAATCCGGACCGTACGTGTAAATAATTAGAATAATTTAGTTATCGCATTCGTTTCCTCAGTCTTTTACACACAAGACTGAGGTCAGTACTACACATTCCTTTACACTCCTTTAAAGCTAATACTGTACATAGCCATCATCCCTATAGGTTAGATAACTAACCAATACAGTCTTTTACACACAAGACTGAGCTATCATCCCTATAGCTCCAACAGAATCGACTTCCAATTACAAGTAGAAACAACATATACCCTATTTCTGACCATTTTCAGTGATTTTTTTCCTACTATACTATAGTTCTACCAGTTTCCATACTTTCGACAGGTTTCTGTTAGTTTCTTAGGTTTCCATGAAAGATACTTTCAGGTTGTTTCCAGGAAACCAGACATGGGTTTCCCAGTCTCCTGGTTTCCCGGTTTCTGCTGGTTTTTTTCAGTTTCCTGAGGTGAGAAACTGACGGAAACTAAAATCCATCTTTACTGATGGATGTTGTAGTAATGCCTAAGATCTAATATCAGCAGTCCAATTAATCTCAGGGACGGAACCATAATGAGGGGGCATTAGTAAATATAGATAGAAACAAGTGACAAGAGTTAGGCAGGATTACCAGAGGAGCGACAGCACGCAGAGTCGCAGACATGTTGGGTACACCTCAGTCACACTGGGTCACAGAGCGGAGACTCAAATTCACGCTCATGTAATATGCTGCACTGCGACGCTACGACTTCCGCAGCTCCCAGTGAACAAGACTACTGATCAACTCACCCCACCCAGCCACATCAGCTCAGGGCGGTGCTGCCTTCATCGGTCAACAATATATATAGACAAATCACTCGTAACCTCTGTTCTCGAATCCACGTCGTTGATATACTTATTCAAGAACTGCCGGAACGCCCCATCCCCTCCCTCCTCGAGAGTGGGTCACAAGATCCTACTGCCTCATTGATGGGTGGATCCACCTTGGCCTTCTCGGCAGTTGAATCCGCGTGCGGGGCGGTGGCAGGTGCCCGCGGGGAAGTCTGGCCCCAACCTGATGCTGCACTTTCGCCGTCATCGACGCCACCTCGGTTGTTGTCGGGAGCGGCACCGGCGGCGGATGTCGTGGCTGGCTTTCCCTCGAGTTTGCGGAGCCCACGCTCCACCTCATCTCTGCCAGCTGCTGCGATGGCGCTTCCCTTTCCCACGCCGCGACCGCGGTCTGCGGCCTCCAACACTTCTCCGCGAATGATCTCCCCCGCACCTAGACGAGATATCAGAAATCATAGTCCGTGTGCCTGAATCGCCCTTAGGTGAAACTATACCGTGAATGACATTTACTGCACCGCTGCAAGGGATGTAGTTAGCATACAGCTGCGACATTCGTGCAAGGGTTGAATCCGTACGCGGCTTTTCCTCCCATGCCCGAGATCGTCTTCTTGAGACCAGCGGCCCCAGAGGGATGAGTGCCCTCGGCGGTAGCCTTATTATCAGTCGGCATGTCGTAGTGAGTAAAGGAGTTGAAGGAGTAATGGACGGGCATCCGTGGAACATTGCTTCAAGCTCTTATACCTTACAAAAGCTCCAGGGAGCAGACGATGTCAGTGGCATGGAGACATGATGCACATCTCCACACTCCATGGCTCTCGCCCATTTGGGGGACTACTGACCGCTTAGAGTAATGTCGCCGCGTTCGGCTGCCTCGCAAACCAAGAGGTATTCTCTCCAGCATCATGAATTAAAAACGATCCGAATCAACGAGTAGATTACGCAGAAAAAAACGAAACGATGCAGACGCGACACGGCCCGACCAAGTCGATGACAACCGCATCATGTCATCACCGATGGACGCTGTTTCCCATCTGCTTTATCCCCTCCTTAGTCTCTGCTTTGCCATCCGCCATGATCGTCTTCCCGGATCCCTTGCCCAAGTCGGCGATGTCAATGGCGAGGCCTCGGATGGACTCTCCGATCCCTAGTGGACAAAGTAGAAAGACGAGCACGCAGACTCGATCGTCAGCAGAAAACGTCTCACGCCGATCGCAGGCGGGATCGTACCGTGAACGAGTTTCAGCGCACCGCTAAACTTATCGGGTGAGCGAAAAAGATTAGGGAAAACGAAACGCCGACGTACGTGATACCCTGCCCGACCTTCGCCCCGACGCTGGCGTCGTCTTGGACTGCTGCCTCTGTGTGCACCGTGCAAGCCTTCGTAGAGTCGTTCTCTTCGCTATTTGATGACATTTATCGTGGCGGTGGTCAGGAAGAGGGAATAGGGCCGAGCTGACGGAGGCAGTGTGGGGCCTTGAATTTATAGAGTACCGGAGATTGGCTGGGTTCCGACGTCATTCATCGTAGCCACATGGCCGAGATGCCTGGCTGGACCGCTACTAGGTCCTATGTTTGGGAATAACGACAACAATAAAGCGTGCGCCGAGGCCGAAGACTTCATTCGATGCACTCGACCAAGTGACGTACGGTCAAAACTTCGAGGTGTTAAGACTCCACGTGCCGTGCTACGTGTGGAGCACTGTGAGAGTACTTTGGCCACAATGAACTTTCAGTAACATGCGTGTCTGTTTCAGTGTCAAGACAAGATCTATACCGTTGAGGCCACGAGACTGGCCGCAATACGGACTGGATCTTTCCTCCTTCATTTGAATATTTTGGCTAGTAAAGTTACCTCGTAGCGAACAAACATCAGGACCTGGGTGGATAGGAAGACAAACCAGTCTCCATGTGTGACGGGTTCAGTTACGTTGATCTGTCTATCCAGCTGCGCGATTTTTTACGAACACACACCACCGACATTCTTTGTCCATGATTCGTCGTAACGTCCATGATTGATACATAGGTTTCGAGGTAAAGCCGTATCCCAAAACAGAAAAGCTAAAATAAAATCCCAGGTATAGATAACCGTTCATCTACGGACGCATCACGCTTTACTACCATCATAGCCCTTCTCCGCGGTGTTTGGGTCATCACTGTGTGTCTGAGGCGTCGGGGTATACTGATCGACCTCAGGTATCACCAAGTTGACGTGGCCGTTCTCGTCCATCTCGGCACCCTCAGTAGTATGTAGAATGTCCAGTGAGTCTAAGTCCCGCTCGATTTCATGCACCAAACCGAGCTTATCCTTGGGCAGCCATATAACTTGTTGTCCCATTGTAGCAGGGTGCCTGAATTCGGTGGGGCTATTGTCGTTCGTTAGTTGCATTGGCAGTGATCGGGATGATGTGGACGGTTTGTCAGGTAAGGGCTTCAGCGGGTTGTCGTCCGCGCTATCAGGAAGTGTAGATCTCCCCTCGCTGAAAGGCTTAGAAGCCGATGCGTCGGCGTAGTCTATGGTCTTGATGTTCTCAGAGCTCGAGGGGATAGGGTTTGGCGCGTCGGTCGTCGCATCAGCCTTCGTCTCGACGGCATCGTAAGCACTATCCGCGAGGGTAAGAGGTAGGGCTTTGATGAGAGGGCCGTAGGAGTTGAGGATGGTATCGTGAAAGAACGCCTGGCGCGTGTATGAGAATGGTTTCATAGTTAGAGACTGACGCTTACAGTGAAAATGATCAGAACGACCACGAGCGCACCCTCAGGAATCGCGCTGGGCGTGTGGCGATCGTTCTGCGCTATGAAGAACAGAGCGCACAAACAGAGCTGTTGGACGTAAAGCCCAACAAATATATGCTGGATTGCCTTGGGGAAGAAGAGGCCACCGGTGTCGCCGGAGGCAGGTTGATCATTGACCCACGTGAAGAGATACTTGTATAAGAGGTAGAAAAGAAGGAAGGCTCCAAAAGCGAGGCCATTGATAATAGGGGATATGATGGAATAACCAAAAGTAATGACAGCCAGTTGAGTCATCGTGGGGAAGAGAGTGCCCCATTCCGACGTGCGTGGAGAGTACTTGATATCTTGCACAGAACGCGGGGGTCGAAGCAAGGAGGGTTATTTTGACATAATACAATATCAAAGGCACAATCTGAAGGAAGCCGCCCGCAGTTCCGGCAAGACCTTGAAGGATTACAAAGCTGCGGGCTGAAATAAGACGATGGTTAGGACAAGCCATCAGCAAACACTTACGTCAGGAAGAACGTCGAAGATTTTGGAAGGTTCTGAGCCAGAAGAGTCGGGATTCCAGTCGGGTTGTTCACGATTGAGCCGACTCCTGTCTTCCGGTTCACAAGGGAGGGCAAAGACGCAACGATACCGGAAGAAAACGAGACGATCAAAAAACCGTTCTGATGGACTTTGTAAGAAAATGCATCAGAGGCAGCACAAGATGGACGTACGAAAACTTGGAATAAGAAAAACCGATTCATCAAACTGAGCTCTACATCTTTCTTCAGCGGAATGCCCTCGAAACGTGCGAAGATCCGCAGTATTATCGGCACCAACATGAAGAGTAACGCAAGAAATACGGTGGATGCGAAACCCTGGACTATGTTGACTATCACAAGTGGGGCTTTGCAAACCCATGCAAGCCAGTGATAAGTCGAACACAAGGAGTGGATGTTCGAAAGGAACCCAACAAACGCAACTTGGGCAACATGTTAGACCCCCTGCCACTATCGAGTCAGATTTGACTCACCAGGAATCGCGAGAAGGAGAATTATGGCGATTGTCGCAGCCCAAGAAAGTGCCAACCGCACCCGGCGCTCGTAGGGGTTCATGACCAAATTTTCCCAGATTACGTCCCCGGGTGCAACTTCGATGTATTTCAGTGACTCTGACATGCGATATGGAGCGTGATGAGTGATCGTCTGTGCCGCCATGTGTGCCGCGATCTGCTTGTTGAACTGTATAAACGCTCCATTCGCGGGTGGATAGGTCTGGTCTGAGAAGCTGACGGCGGGGAGGGAACCGACAAGGGGGATTGTAACAGGGACGGTGGGTAGATCAATGCTTAGCTTGCCCGCGGTTATGTGGTGCGTTCGAACGGTTGTTTCTGCACCGGAAGCAGTGGTCTTGGCAATATCACGTGCAAGAATTTCGTGCCTCTGCTTCAGCTCCGTGTTCAACTCGCGAACTTGTTCGCGAGCCCACTCGATCGTGTCAACCTTCTTTCCGATGAAAGGGATGGAAAAAGGAAGCCAAGAGAAGGGGGGTAGCCGATGTGATGGCCAATTTTGCTTCGGTACCAACTCCTTGATGGGAGCCTTGCGAGCAGCTTCCGGGTCGCCTTCGGCACCGTTGTCTTTGTTGCCCGCCTTTGCGGCTTTCTTCCGCTTCTTGTTGTGGCATTTGTGTGCCATACTGAGAAGGGACGTCCCCGCGGATTCCAGTGTATTGCATGCCTTCAGTCGACGGTCATAAAGGTCGGGAATATCTTTAAGATCACGGTTAATCCACACTTTACGGACACCACCCGGCAGATGACTGAACAGGCGGGTAAGGGCCGATTCTGAGAGATATTCGGGCGGAATGCCGGTGACAAGGACAGTGCAAGCTTGAGCGGTGGAGGAGTGAGCATGACTGACAAGGTATTCCTGGCGTACGTGAACATAATGCTTCATCTCGTGTCCGATGTTCCACCAAGTCCATACTATGAAGTGGGGGATATCATAAGGAATCATCGTGGAAGGGACAGCCAGAAGTCTTACTTGTGAATATCCAGGTGAGCGCCACATGTCCAGCATAACGCGACTGCTGGGTGTCTTCAATATTGCCGAAAATGAATTTGTCGAGACCTGTGTGGCCAGCTACGTTCGTTTTGACCGACGTGAGGGGGAGAAGAACAGCCCAAGATAGGAGCGAAATTGGTAGAGTGATGCGGACCATCATACGCAGGAAACGGATGAAAAAGTAGCAGTCCAGTCCATTGATATCCTTGATCTTGTGATAATCTGCATTGATGATAGAAATGATCCATCCCAAGAGGCGGGGAGATAAGGGCTGCTGTCGTTTCCTACACCGAAATAAGCACGGGACACGGAAAGACGAGAAGACGTGCGCACGCTCCAAAGGCGGACAAACTCCTTGGTTCATATATGAGGGGAAAATAGCGCCGCACCAGAGTAAATACAACGATCGCAACTGCGGCGATAATAGAATTCAACACCAGCGCCGCAAGGAATGTCTTGGTCGAGGCGGTAGTTGCTTGGCCAATCGAGTTGGCCCTGGTGGCGAGATCAGATGTTAGAGGAAGTGGGGAAATGAGAAGCGTACATCTGTGGTTGAAGGCGTTAGAGAGGGGGGTATCTTCTGTTGTGACGTGGATCTAATTCAATTTAGAGGGAAAACCGTTGGACTCGCGTACGTACAGTGCGCCCGAGGAACGACCAGGAGGGGCCCCCTTCTCACCGTGAGGGAGTTATCTTATACGGCAAGCCACGGTGAGCTTTATAAGGTTGGCGCAACGCAAAGCAGGGCAGAGCTGCAATGAGGCGCACGTCAATTCTGACAGTCTCGCAATTTTCTATTCACGGCGCCGGTCAAAGGCTACCCGAATGACCGCGTGTCGAATGGACGACCGACTTGACCACTCAACCTTTGGTACAGGAACGTTCTGAACGAGATGCGACAGACAGCTGTGCCATGAGCTACTGCTTTCCAAAACTGCTGAACCAGCAGACATGCAGTAACACCGTCCCAAGACGAAAGGCCGAGCCCTGTTATCATGCGCCTTGATGCCGCATTCACAGCCCCCACCAAAATGACCAATAGCCAAATCCTGACCTGGAAAGTCTGACCACGCTGGCACTACTGCGCCTTCACCGTCCGATCCGTTGCAGGCCAGGGACAAGGGAATGAGCAACACTATCCCTTACCAGGACCTCGGCAGTCCCTACCATCTCGGCACTTTCATTTTATCTGTTCGAACAACTCAAAAAATAGTCACTATACTATCAGTCAGGTTCCCTCAATGTCATTCTAGCCAAAAAAAAAAACAGAAGTGCATATTTTGTGACCGCCGAGATGGTAGGACTGCCGAGTTCCTAGTAAGGGATAGTAATGAGGAAGCTGTGAGAGCTGTCCTCTGAAGCACGAAAAAAAATTTGGTGCAGCCACTGCCTCAGGCAACATCACCGCCTTCCGAGAGCACGCTTGTCTTGTACTAGAGAGAAAAATTACTTGTGGAGCCAGCCATCTGGAAACTACAGCCCAAGTGACAAGTGTAGGTCATTACGGCCCTTCGTAGCCTTGCTATCCCATATCATATCGAAAAAAAGGCACGGTGAGGAAATTATACCGAACATCAGACCACGTCGCAACCAGCCCAACGGTCACACCAAGATGACTGCGACAAGTAAGATGAGTAAGATCGCAATAAGGATGGCGATACACCATCCCGATCTCCTTTCTGCCTAATGTTTAGTATCCGGACGCTTGACTGAGGATGGCGAAACTGACCCTCAGTCTCACGAACAAGCTTGCGCATCCTGCGCATCGCATCTGAGAGTTTGCTTTCCGTCCGATCCACGCCATGGTCGAGGTCATCCAGCATCCTGCGACGAATGAGCCGACGGGTCAGACGAAAGGGGACTCTGCGCACTCATTGTGTTCGCTGATCTCTGATCCCATCAGACCAGCTTGTTGGGCAATCGTACTCAGTGTACCTGCGATTGAGTTGATTGCCTGATCCTGCTGCTGAATCATCACCTGCCACACGCAAATGTCACCATCACGTCGTGGGGATTTCCGGGCATGGGGCTGACCTGCTGCTCTTGCCGTGCCCACTGGTTCTGGTGGTCTTCACCTGTTGGCTCATGGGCCGACCCAGAGAAAGGGGAATGTGTGTTCGATCGGTGGGGTGTTGACGGGCCAGCCTTTTGTGGTCGTGGTTATTCCGTTGTAGGAAAGAGAAGATAATGTAGCGCACACTGTCGCTTCTAGGACGTCCTTCAATCTCAGCACGCATTTTCTGTCGCGGTGAACATGGGTCCCCAACTTGGAACCTTTGAGAGGGACCTACGCACCACGCACCTCGATTTCGCTGCGTACATGACCCACGTATCGTCGCCGTTGAATAACCTCTCTATCATCCAAACCGAACATACGTGCGCCAGTTGTCTCGACAATCCTGGGACGGAGTGGTCATTCCTAGTCGGGCCCCAGCAGACAAAGAGCAGGTCACATACTTGACGCTTTCTTCCAAGTCTCTCAAGTCAGCCTCCAGCGTAAAGAGCGTTTCCTTGAGCTAATGGGGAGAGGGGAGCGAACGGTGAGCATGGTCTTAACACATCACCCTCTACGCGAACCTCATTCCGCGCCAATTCAAGTTCCTCGTTTCCTTCTCGCGCGGTGCTCCCAATACGCGTAAATGAAACAAGGAGTTGCTCTGCGGCCTGTAGCGAGCTCTGCATCTCAGACTGGACTTGGTGGTACGGATCAACCGACATAGCAGCGGACAGTGACGTGCGTAGTCACTGGCACTATGTGATGGAGGGGTATTGTTTGCAGTTCGAAATGTGCTAAGCTTATCGCGTGTGCTTAACGATGTTGTGGGCCTCATTCAATGAGGACCTTTCACTTGGAGAGCTCGAGGAACGGCACAATCACGTGGTCTCACCTATCCTCTTGAGTGCCCGCCCATCCATAGCATCAACATTAGATTGGGTGCCATGGCATGCTGAGGGTCGCCGATCCCTCACTCACACTACCGTTCTGCGTAAGATGAACCCACAGCCGAGATCAAATCGCTTTAATGTTCTCTCCTCCGAGTCTCCGAGTCACTGCGGGGCGATCGCACCTGTCTCAGGTCAGTTGTACTCCGTCCACTCCAGCTCGATGTGGACCGGGAATTTTCGTCACGATTCCGTCCAGCCGCTTCACGGATCTCACTCACCCAGCAGAATTCCAGATGGTCGGCATCGTGGCCAGGGCCGACCTTGTTTTCCGGCCGTCCACATACAATTCCGTCATGGTGGGGCGATTGTCTGAGCTTGCGATATAACAGGTACACACTTTGCTTCCCTAGGAAGCATCACTCACAAGCGCACACTCCTCCATTATGGCTGCCAACAACACTGATACGATACCCGCGTCGTCATCAACCGTATCTACGGCCGACGAGTCTCACGCACATCGCAACGACGGTATCATCGGGAAAGTCGGGAGTGTGATGTAGTGTATGTCCCTGTAGCGTGCCCCTACCCGGCTCCTCACTTCACCGCTCGTACGGTAGAGATCTCGGATAAGCTCCACCTCAAACACGACAAGCCGCTACACCAGGAAAGCGAGATCGAGCACCGGGAGCGCTTAGGGATCATCGGGGAGCTGCATGAGCTGGGTACTACTCAACCAGAGGAAGAGCAGGGTTTGGGGGCTGGGGGCCCCTTGGGTGGGCCCAGTGCGAGCCCCGTCGGGATCATTCTTGGCTCGCGTGACTTGCTCCCCAGAAGTCTTTCATACGTTCATTTCATTAATGTCGGAAGTATGCCAGAAAGGCCAAGCAATGTGGCTTTGATTTCCCATATTAAGAATTATGCTAGGAAACGAAATTTTTGCGATGGGCGATACCGGACCGGTGCATTTATCTCCCTCTCAAGCTGTTATTGCCTCTTTTGACAAACCACCATTCCTTTCCGCGTGAACAGAGGGTAATTCTGGTGCGGTGACGTGGGCCCATCCTATTTCATCAGAAAAGAACATGACAGAGAATGTGTCTGGTATGTGCATTCTAAGAGCATAAACTGGGCGAATTTGCTTATTGAGCCTGGGGTGTGGGGGTTCACTAGAGCCTTTTGGGCCCAAGGGAGTACCCAAGCGCGTGTGCATCATCGGAGCAGGTGCCAACGGGCTCGCGACGTTGAAGATACTCGCGGAGACAGACCAGGTACAATCGGGTCAATGGACGTTGGTCACGTTCGAGGAAAGGAACAGAGTCGGCGGAGTGTGGTATCGTCCATCACACCACCATGACCTCCCGCTTCTCACGCCTTGAGCTAGGTATCCCGCCCCTCCCTCTGGAAACCCACCCTTGACACCGCTATATGACTCGCTTTCCGCAAATCTCCCGATTCCTGTGATGGCGTACCCGAGTTTCTCATTCCCACCAGAGACCGCTCCTTTCCCGAGTGCGGACGCCATACTGAAATATCTTGAAGACTACGCGATGCACTTCGATTTGCTCCGTTATGTGCGACTTGGTACACGGGTGGAGCAAACCTTTTGGGATATGGGCTCTAAGGAATGGCATGTCACCTTGTCTACGGGCGAGGAATTTCAGTTTGACTTTGTCATTGTGGCCAACGGACATTACCGTAAGCCTCGATATCCGGTCGCGGCTGGATTGCATAGTTGGCTTGGCTCGGGACGCGCGATCCATTCTGCATGGTATCGACACCCCACTGCGTTTGCTCATCATAAAAAGGTCATGGTAGTTGGCGGGGGGCCCAAGCGCAGTGGATATCTGCGCGCATATGACGGGGGTCACACCACTTCTTCTACATTCAACACCCGGACCAGCTTCCGAGGCCGGTCCCACATATCCTGATGACACAGACGGATACAGAAAGGTGGGACGAGTTGCAGAATACCAGGATGGCGGGACGGTTTTATTGAAGGACGGTTCCATCGAGTCCAATATCGACTTGGTAATCCTGGCGACGGGCTACGAGATGTCCTTTCCGTTCCTTTCACAAATCGCGTCGGGGGTTCCTTCCCTGCCGCCGCCGCTGCCAAGCAAACTCTACAACTCGACGTACCATGTCTTTCCGCTCGCACTCCACATTTTTCCTTTAGGAGGAGATTTCCCGACAACTTCTATTGCGTTTCCGGGGCTACCTGCGCGCGCGGCGCCCTTTCCGCTCTTCGAAGACCAAGCACGTGTTATCGTACGGGTATTGCAGGACCCCGAGTCTCTCGATACTCAGGCATGTGCTGAGGATATTGTGAAGCGCGTGCAAGCACTCGTGCATAGAGAAGGGACGGATGACCCATTGCATATTGCCAATGCCTGGTTTCGTTTTGCGCTTCTGGAACCATTCGAATATCGAGCACAACTCAAAGCCTTTTTAGGGAAGGATTGGAAAGCTCCGGACTGGGAAATCGAACTTTGGAAGAACAAGATTGTTCTGCGGAGAGAGTGGCAAGAAATCGAAGAGAGTGGAAAGGCGGACGAATGGTTAAAGGGTGTGGGCGTGAACGGGTTGGAGGACTGGGTGGAATTGTGTAGAAGGCTTATCAAGCGGAGTGAGACGTCGGTCACGTTATAAAAGAGAAAGAGGCTGACCAAGCCGTTCTCCCCAACACTTGACTACTTGACTACTTTCTTCTACCTTTCATGACCGATCGCAGCACAACCGGAATGCCCCTCCTCAGCGGGCCCGCTCCTCCTCCCTACGTTTCCTCACGTGCAGACATCAGTTGCCGCAAGTGCAACAAGGAATTCAATATCGTCTTTACTCGCGCGCGCAGGTGTAATCATTGCGGTGCGTCCGGTATCGGGATCTTCACGTTTCATCGCCGTGATGCCTGTCTCCCGTAGGCTATTCCTATTGTTCGTCGTGTTCGGATTATCAAGCCCTCATGCCGAGGGAAGGTCCCAGCGCTGGTTTTGACCCAGTTCCCGTTTGTGCATTCTGTATAGAGAACTTAACCAGTGCGTATTTTTCTTGTTTCCCGACTTGTTGTGTTTTTTATCGGGAGACGTTATTAGTCACTGCTGGTGGTCGTGGTTATTTGAGGACGCTTTCGTTGGCTAGACTTAAGAAGTATGTCGACGCATACAATATCAGCCCGGATGGTGTTCTTGAGAAGGATGACCTGATAGCCAAGATCATCTCCGTCAGGGTGAGTTCCATCCCATAATACCTCTATCTTTGCAAACATCGCGCATAGGAAAATGGATGTCTACCGTACGCAAATGAGGTAATGTATCGGTCCTTCTACATCGTGTCTGCTCATATCGGCTTGTAGAGTTTCTACAGGAAGCACTCAGTCCCCAACGGTCGAACCGGTAGGCCCCGAGGGTTTTTCTCAAGGCGTGAGGAGATACATCCTGTACCTGTACAGCCCACTCCTCCGAGACAACCTCCCAACAGTACCTCTTCCATCTTCCCCCGTCCAGATCTCGATCCATCCCGACAGCAGAGATCCTCACCAGGACCACGAAGAACGACGCTCAGACTCCGCCACCGTCGCAGCCATCCTCTCGCACGCAGCCATATCCTCCTCCACGTCCAACTCAGCCTCCGATGACCCCGCCTCGAACCCAATCATTCGAGCGACGGACACCCTCCTCAACCTCGTCCTAACACGACTCATAACCCTGGTCGGGGCACGACGCGCCCGTTAATGGAAACTCGACTAATTCCACAACCCACTCACCATCAGCCGCTCCGCCACCGCCACAGATACCTTCTCTGGATCAATTGCTCGCGATGACAGATGATGAAATATCTCACATGTCAATAAGTGCACTGAAGACGGTGCTGTTCCAGAACCATGTAATGCTCGTCTGCTACTCGAAAAGAGCGATCTTGTCGCACGTGTGCATGCACTTCTCGGGGATGAACGTCAGGAACGTGCACGAGAGGCCGCGATACATGCACGTGAGGAGAAGAGATTATCGCCCGACAGCACGCGATGATGGAAGAACAACACCTTCGGGAGGAACAAGCTCGTCGACAGGGAACAGGTACACATAGATAGTGGCGAGCTTGCTTCTGGAGACGATGGGCAGTCCAAGTATCACCACCTCCAACAACAACGTCTGTGGACCTTGAAAGAAACGGTCTTTGTGTCGTCTGTCAAGATGAAGAAGCCAACATCGCCATTGTTGACTGCGGGTACGTGTTCATTTCCCCGCAGCACTTCTGCCCACTCAACGAGCGCATTTCTCATAGTCACTTGGCGATGTGTCGCAACTGCTCAGATCTCATCATGTCCACATCCCGAGAATGTCCCCTTTGCCGCA